>JAYESD010000012.1:5062931-5353821 GCA_036927565.1 Tuctoria greenei | reverse complement strand
CACACGGTCCAGGTTCTGCGATCCAAACTCTCATGCTCATTCTGCTTTTGTTGCTTCTTTTGAACCCAAAGATATATCACACACACTCACTAATGAATCTTGGATTATTGCCATGCAAGAAGAGTTAGAAAATTTTGAAAGAAATAATGTTTGGAAACTTGTACCTCCACCTCAAGGTCACACTTTAATTGGAACTAAATGGGTATATAAGAATAAACAAAGTGAGGATGGGGTTGTGGTTAGGAATAAGGCTAGGTTGGTTGCTCAAGGTTTCACTCAAGTTGAAGGTCTAGATTTTGATGAAACTTTTGCTCCTGTCGCTAGATTAGAAGCCATAAGAATTTTGTTAGCTTTTGTAGCATCTAAAGGTTTTAAGCTATATCAAATGGATGTTAAAAGTATTTTTCTTAATGGCTACATAGATGAGGAGGTTTATGTCAAACAACCACCAGGTTTTGAAAATCCAGATTTTCCTAATCATGTTTACAAACTGTCCAAAGCCTTATATGGTCTCAAACAAGCCCCTAGAGCATGGTATGATAGGTTAAAAACATTCTTATTTGAAAAGGGGTTTACAATGGGCAAGGTTGATAAAACTCTTTTTGTGCTTAAACATGGCAATGACTCATTATTCGTTCAAGTGTATGTGGATGATATTATCTTTGGTTGTGCTTCTCATGATCTTGTGTCCAAGTTTTCAGCAATGATGAGTTCCGAATTTGAAATGAGTATGATGGGTGAACTCACTTACTTTTTGGGGCTGCAAATCAAGCAAACCAAGGAGGGTACCTTTGTGCATCAAACTAAGTATACCAAAGACCTCCTAAGGCGCTTCAACATGGACAAAAGCAAGCCTCTTCGGACACCAATGGGAACAGCAACAACACTTGAACTTGATGAAGATGGTGAATCCGTGGATCAAAAAGAATATAGAAGCATGATCGGATCACTTTTGTACCTCACGGCATCAAGACCAGACATACAATTCAGCGTATGTCTTTGTGCACGGTTTCAAGCTTCCCCACGTGTTTCACATCGTCAAGCCGTCAAAAGGATTCTCAGGTACTTACATGGAACTCAAGAATTTGACATTTTTCTTCCTTCTTCCTCAACCGTTACCTTGAAAGCTTTTTTGGATGCTGATTTTGGGGGTTGTAGGATTGATAGGAAAAGTACTTCCGGTGCTTGTCATTTTCTTGGTAATTCTCTTGTTGCTTGGTCCTCTAGAAAACAAAATTCAGTTGCACAATCCACAGCCGAATCTGAATATGTAGCTGCTGCTAGTGCTTGCTCACAAATTCTTTGGATTGTTCAAACACTTAAGGACTATGAGGTTGATCTAGATAGTGTTCCACTGTTCTGTGATAACACTAGTGCTATTTGCATTGCCAAAAACCCCGTGCAACATTCTAGAACTAAGCACATTGATATTAGGTATCACTTTCTCCGAGATAACGTTGAAAAAGGAAACATTGTGCTTCACCATATAGATACCGAACATCAATTGGCTGACATTTTTACAAAACCTTTGGATTTCACTCGTTTTTGTTTCATTCGTAGTGAAATAGGGGTTATTCATCCTCATGGCTTAAATTGAGGGGGAGTTTTTGAAACATGGGAAGTCTATGTGTCAATCTGAAATTAAAATAATATGAGCATAGTATTTCATACATATATGACTTTGTGATTCCTTTTACATACTGAAAGTTCTTACTACATTACTCGTGTTATACATTTTGTAGTTTTTGCGATGTCTAGTAATTGGAATAATTACTTACACTAAAACTGGTCATGGTCGAACTTTCTTCCTGTTTTGAACTTGTTGCATGCTCACAAATGCTTTTAATCATAAAGAATTAATCAAGTAATCAACTCACATGTTGAGTTTTTATGAACAAATATAAATTGAGAAAAGATCAAGAGAATATGCATGCATCGCACTTCTTCTTTTGAGATGGCTTGTCATTGCACTTAGATATGAACTTGGAAGAAGTTGTGTATGACTAAAACCATGTCCTTAAGCTTCTGATTGTCAAGTGACATAGGCTTGGCTTGGTTGGTTAGAATAAGGCAGATGCGCATATAATCTCTTGCAAATATCATATGATATAAATTTATGCTTTGAAAAATAATAAAATGCAGCAATTAGTGTCATGCTATCAGGTTTTGAGATAGTTAAGTTTGTGAGATCATGACTTGCTTAAATTGAAAATTACATTTGATCTCTAGCATGGCTTACACTACTTTATGTATCTCATTGATGTGATAGTGTAAGTTACTTGATAGTATGACTTGGATGAGCTTTGTTTATATGTATATTATAATATGTTCATAACAACTAAAAGGGGAGAGATAATTTGTTTATATGCTCATGACTTGCTGAATACATTGTCAAAGGGGGAGAGATAAGCATGAAGAGAAAGAGAATATGTGCATAAGGAGAGATAAGCATGAAGAGAAAGAGAATATGTGCATAAGGAGAGATAATAAAAAGGGGGAGAGATAATATGGGAATTTTTGTTTTTGTTCTTTCAAAACTTTTATTGAGAATAAGCCAATGTTCGGATTTTAAATGGTGTTGCCAATGCATTCATCAAGGGGGAGATTGTAAGACCTATGTGTGCTGAATACATTGGCTCGTAGTGAATACACTTGGCTTTGATGATAAAAGTTTTGAATATCGCCAAAACACCTTTTTATCAAGGTCCGACTCTAGCTCTGAGCTACAACAAGGTCCGACGGTAGGTCCGGCTTGTTTTGGGTAGCTCCGGCTATGTTAGATGCGAGGACCGACTTCTTGGTAAGGTCCGACTAGCTTTGGTTAGCTCCGGTGAGCTTTATCTTTAGCTCCGGCATGTCTTTGATAGCTCCGGCATATACTCGATAGCTTCGGCATGCTTTTGCTAAGCTCCGACGTACTTTTTCTAGCTCCGGAATTGGGTTGACTAGTTTTGACTAGGTTTTGGTAAGCTCCGGCGCTAGGTTCTACTAGCTTTTGATAGCTCCGGCTCAAGCTCCGGGTTGCTCTGGCAAGGTCCGGAACTTGACCTAAGTGCTTCTACTTTTCATTTGCCTTGTTTCATACTTGCTTTACATGATTGGAAAGATTGCTTAGTATTCATTTGCTAAGTTTTTTGGTGTGTTTTGGTTGAATACGGTTGATATCGTTTCTACTGAGGTTTTGCAACATGCTTATGTGAGGTTCTCACGTAAGGTGTTGTGTTCGGAACGTCGAGGACTTGGGCTCGTATGGATTGTTTGTTTGTTCATGTGCAGGTGTTGCTTGAGTTCAAGTCATGGCTGGTGACGGGATCCATTGGACTAGTCTCAGGGAGGAGATGAGGTTCCAACAACTAAGTTTGGGAGGAACTGTGGTTGAGCGGGTCAGGAGGTCGCGCAGGATGATTGAATCAAGGGCAGTGCATATGAAGGTCAAAGGAAGGTGTTCGCACGTGTGCATGAGGTGCATGACGTGGCAATATGCTTCTAGAGACGGATTATGTAAGGAAGATCGGATCGGAAGGATCGGATCGTATCGGTTGAAGACTTAGGCTGCTAGCTGAGTCGGTTATGGCTCAGTATGGAAATATCGAGTTGGTTATGTTAGGATTTCGTATGGGTCACGAATTTGAGTTGTTTAGGAATGTGGGATACGTTCCTAAGGTGTTTGGAAGTCTTAAGATTGCTTCTATCTGCGTATAGAAGAGTCCTAAGTAGTTATGGAAAGTTCCGATTGTGATCGGATTAGGATTGGAGTCCTAGTTGAGATTGGGATGGCCTAAGGGCTGGTTATATAAGCGAGGGAAGGCCAAAGCTCGTGGAAGACGACTTTGGGGCTGTTCCTCTTGTGTTCTATTGAATAAAATTCATAGTTTGAAGGAACTTTTGTGCCTTGTTCGTCCGACTTGTTCCAAACAAGTTTTACTCATCGAGTTTCTGGACAGCACTACCTTTCGTCGGTGGTTTTATCATAACTCGAGTTTTATAGATCCAATTGACGTGATTCTTTTTGGGTTGTCTTCACAACTTGATTGTCTATCATCTGTAAAAATGTCACGGTCATTGGATTTGTAGTTTTTGATCAACACGAGTTTCTTTGCAGCATTCCAGAAACTGTTTTTCTCGGGTAGGTCAAATTGACCATAGTCTGATCTTTCGACCATAACTTGAGTTTTTCTCGACGGATTTGAGTAATTCTTTTTGTGTTGTCTTCATGACTTGATTCTATCTGATATCTATCACTTTTGTCATGGTGAAACACGTTTAGATTAGCCTCATACACGATTTCTTTAACAGATCATTTTTCTACCGAAGAGATTAGGGTTTTATTGTTTCCGCTGCGTAAGATTTTTAAATCTATCATTCACCCCCCCTCTGGTATCTTTTCACATGCTCTTCGATCCTACAGGTTTCTAGCATGTCGAGTTTAGACTAGCCATATATGTATGAGGGTGTGTGCGTAAAGTGCATTGATATCAAGTTGCGAGCTCAAAGCGGTTTAGAGATCAAAACCTATTGAGAGAAGAGTGTTAGAGTGGTCTAATAGGAGAGGCCGGACTAGTCCGTGCTGGTGGCCGGACTAGTCCGTTTTCAGGCGGACCACAAGGGTCTGACTGACTTCGGACTAGTCCTAGTGGGACGGACTAGTCCGAGGTAGTCATGGAGTGGGTTTTCGGGACTAAGTTCCAAAACCCCAGACTTGTCCGTTTTAGTCCGGACCAAGAGGTACTAACTGAGATCGGACTTGTCTGCCCTGGGGGCCGGACTAGTCCGGTTTGGTGAGAGTTGGGTACTTTAGTGACTAAATCTGGGAGGTCGGACTAGTCCGCTCTGAGGGTCGGACTAGTCTGTGGTCTCCAGACTAGTCCGCTTTCATACGGAACAAAAGGTTCTGTGTGAGATCGGACTAGTCTGGTTTGGACCGGACTAGTCCGTTATGAAGTGATCGTTTGAATTTGATTTTGTAGGGTAGCGTGACGATTGCCGCGCAGTGTGACAGTTGTCAGGGACGTCAGTGGTCCCAAAGGCCGGACTAGTCCGAGCCACAGGCCGGACTAGTCCGCCCATCTACCGAGGTCAGCGGTATGGGCTTGGATCCTCCATAAATAGAGGATCCCAGGATTCATTTGAAGAACTTTAAAACCCTAGCGCAGCCACAACAAACTCCGAGTCTTCAAAAGCCTCCTTCTTGTGTACTTTCCCTCTAAAACTAATTCTTGTGTGGATTAGGGTTTGTGAGTTAAAGAAGAGGAAGAATACCGCTCTTTGGCTCTCGGTTTGATCTCTTGAACTTGTCAAATATTTGTGATATGTGTCTTGAGTTGTTCTTTGTGATTTGTGATCATATTTGTGGTGGGAGCCTCAGATTGTGAGAAGCCCCAACGAATCTTGTATTCACCCTTGTGATAGTGGAGAACTGGTTTGACCCTTGGGGCAAACTCGGTGTGGGAAGGGTTGTTGAACCCGATCCTTCGTGGACTCCTCAACGGGGACGTAGATCCTTGTGTGGGACCGAACCTCGGGATAAAATCCTTGTGTCCCTTGTGTACTTCGCTTTCATTTATCGCATATCGCTTCTAGGGTGAGCTTTATTGTTTTTCACTCATCGTCTTCATTTCGCTGTGATCCTTAGCTTCATACTTGCTCTATAACTTGTTAAGGTTCACTAAATCATCCTAACACATTTTGCATCATAAGAATCAAACTAAACTTGTTAGAAACCCTTTTTAGGATTTCCCTGCAGGTGGACCGGACTAGTCCGCCCCTAGATCGGACTAGTCCGCCCCTACGAACTGATTTCGTTTTATTGAGTCATTTCAGGTCGATTAGCCTATTCACCCCCTCTCTAGGCAACTTTCAATTGGTATCAGAGCAAGGAATCTCCCAAAGAGTCTAACAACTCGAAGAGAAGATGGCCGAAGTGGGGTATGACGAAGTCTCGACCAATGAGATCCAAGCAACCAATAGGAGATGCTTGTCTACCAAGACAAATCGACGGATGAAGAAGAGACTCGCCATCTCAAGGCAAAACTTTGAGAAAAGTTGAAGATTCAAAAGTTTGACACTTCGACCTCTACAACGGGTGGCACAACCCACTACAACCAACAAGGCTACAACTATGAACGCCTTGTCTCCAACAACCACTACCTTTCCATCCCATTGGAGAAGCCTCTCCAATTCGATGGAAATGACTACGGGATGTGGAAGCACAACATGAAGATTCACCTCGTGTCACTCAATCCTTCACTATGGCAAATTGTGTTGACCGGGGTGCATATCCCAAAGAATGAGGAAGATATCATTCCGGAGCAAGCTGTGCTCCTTCACCGCAATGCCCAAGCGGCCGGAGTAATCATCTCGTCTCTCTCAAGAGATGAGTTCAACCGGGTAGATGGACTTGAGGTGGCCAAGGATATTTGGTACACCCTCAAGACAGCTCATGAAGGCAACCGAGTCATGAAGGAGGCAAAGATCGAGCTCATTGAAGGAGAGCTCAGGAGATTTGCCATCATGGATGGTGAATCTCCTAAGGAGATGTACAATCACCTAAAGCTGCTCATCAACAAGAGTAGATCTTATGGCTGCACCAAGTGGACAGACCACGAGGTGGTGAAGAGGATGATTCGGGCATTCATGCCTAGAAACGTCTCTCTTTGTTCCATGATACGAGAAAGCCTGAGGTTTGCTCAAATGACCCCAGAGGAGGTCCTAGGAAGGATCATCAACCACGAGATCATGGAGAAGGAGGCACTCTTCTACAATGACCTCCAAAGGTTCGTTGACTCGAAGATGAAGGATGTTGCACTCAAAGCGACATCCTCATCAAAAGATCAAAAAGAAGATGATGAGGAAAGTCTCGACACCGATGAGGAAGAGGCCCTCTTCACCAACAAGTTCAAGAGGATGATGAGGAGAAGGAAAGGAGGATACAACCACGAGAGCAAGGGCAAGGAAAAAGCGAAGCCCAAAACAAAGAGAGCTTGCTACAATTGTGGCGAGTACGAGCACTTCATTGTGGATTGCCCACATGAAGAGGGAAAGAAGAAGAAGAAGGAGGGTAAGCCTCAAGAAAAGAAATACTTCAAGAAGAAGAGACCCTCCAGTCACACTCACTTGGGCAAGGAATGAGACTCTAACGATGAGTGTTCCTCCGAAGATGAGGAGAAGGTGGCAACCATAGCCATCGGGGGGAGCTCCAAGAGAAGCAAGCTTTTCCACCTCAACAACCACAAGCCAACTTGCCTCATGGCGAAAGAATTAAGGAGAAAGGTTACTTCTCGCTCATCCTCCTCCATATCCTCTCATGATGAATTTGATAGTGCTAGTGAAAATGAACACATGTTTAAGGATATAAGTGAAAGTGCATCTAGGACTACCTTGTGGGTTTTGGATGATTTGTGACAAGCAATTGGGATCCTAACCTTTTTGTTGAGATGAATGCAGGCCAATAATGAAAATGAGCAAAATGCCAAAAGAAGGGATGATGAGGAGCAAAGTGAACTTGAGCTCAAGGAAAAGAAATATTAGACTATTGTGTATGGAGTGTGTTAAGGAAACACACCCAAGAGCTCAATCATATTTAAGCACACACACATATTGCACAAAGTTACACAGGACTGGACTAGTCCGATATCAACCGGACTAGTCCGATATCCTTTCTGCACTAGATTGGACAAGTCCGATATCTGTCAGACTAGTCCGATATCTTTCTGACTTGAGTCAGACTAGTCCTCCCCAGGGCAGACTAGTCCTCAACACACTTCACAAGTCACACAAAATCGGACAAGTCCGTTGTTAACCAGACTAGTCCGATATTCATTCTGATCCACTTCGGACAAGTCCGATGTTTACACAAACTAGTCCGAAATACCCACTGATCTAAATCGGACAAGTCCTCCAAGTGCGGACTTGTCATCTAACACACTTAGGGTTTCATATGTCCGGACAAGTCCGATGGCTATCGGACTAGTCCGAAGATTTCCAGTAGTGAAATCGGACAAGTCCATTTTCTACCGGACTAGTCCGATATTTCAGGACACTTAGGGTTTGCTACACACAGCACACCGGACTAGTCCGGTGACCACCACGGACTAGTCCAATCTTTCTGAACCCTAACGGTCACTTTTAGAAACCCCATATAAATAGAGGTGCACGACCCACTTTTATTCACTCTCGAACCCTAGCGCCGTCACACCTCCCAAGAGACTCAGAAACCACCTCTCTCCACGAAATTAAGTGCAAAATCGATCAATCCTTTGAGGATCACTTCTAGATCATTGGAGAGACACTTGACACACATAATTGAGCTCTTGGTTTGAATCTCTAACACACTCCTGCGTTTCAATTGTAATTTCTGAGTGTGTTTTTGGTGGCATTGTGATTTGTAATCTAAGGGAGCTCTCAACGTGTGAGAACGCCCCTTGAATTTGGTTATTCACCCCTTTGTGATTAGTGGAAGAGGGTTGGCCTTCGTGGCGATCCGACGAGGGTAGGGTTGGAGAAGACCTGATCCTTTTGTGGGCTCCTCAACGTGGATGTAGGTTGCCTTCGTGGTAGCCGAACCACAGGATAAATCGTGTGTCTTGTCCTTTTTGTGTTCATCACTCAAATTGATCAACTTACTCTAGGGTTTGATACACATTGTTCAATTTACAATAAATTGTAGAACACAAGCCTTAATTGTGATACAATCCAATATACAACTATTAAACTGTTGTTTGATTCTATATTTCCGCTGCACACGTTGAAGAATCAACCTAATCGATTAATCTTGATCAACTTAGTCCGTGAACACCGGACTAGTCCGCACTTTACCGGACTAGTCCGATTTCTCTGGTATTGAACTTGTTGTTGAGTGTTGCAGGATCCGACAAAAATTCAAAAGGCCTATTCACCCCCCTCTAGGCCTACATTCAATAAGTAATAGCACTTTGCGTGAATGAAATTGCTCTCGGATGAAATTTTTGAGAAGGAGGAGCTCATACATAGGAAAGAGGACATGCTTATCCATGAAAAGGAGAGATGTCAAGAGCTCATTGGGCTCCTTGAGCTTGAGAGAGAGAAGAGCAAGGCATTAGAGCATGAACTTGCTCTAAGCAAGAAAACATGCTCAAGTCTTGAGGAGATAACCATTGGGCTCAAGGACGAACTTGGCAACTTGACAAAAGTTAACGAGATCCTTGAAACTCAAGTTGAGTCCCTCAAGACTAATGTAGCCTCTTTCTCCAAAAGCTCATCCTCCTCAAAGGTTGCATCCGAAACAATCTCCACTTGCAAATGTTCAAACTTGATTCTTAAATTAAAGGATGAGCTTAAGTTGACTCAAGGCAAACAAGCACCTAAGGGTGGCATCTTTGACAAAGAGAGGGTGGCGTATGCACGAAGTGCATACACCAACACAAGATCTCCCTATGTCAAAGATAGTCTTGGTTATACTAGAGGTGGAAAGCAAAACGCTAAAACCTCCAATATGGCAAAGACTTGATTGTATTTGTCAAGGGAAGCACATCCTCAATTAAAATTGGGAAGAACTTTTCAACTAGCAACAATATGCCTAAAACTGAACCACATCATCTCTTTCATGATTTTGATGCATCTTATGTTATAACGAGGAACAATTATGGCAAAGTCTTTGCTAAATATGTTGGGCCACTCCGCAAGAGCCCCAAGCCTTGCGTGTGGGTGCCCAAGTGCCTCACTACTAACGTTAAAGGACCCAACTCCGCTTGGGTACCTAAAAGGAAGGCATAATCTTGTTTTTTAGGCATATTCCTCCGGTGGATCCAAATGGATGCTCGATAGTGGATTCACCAACCACATGATCGAAGAGAGAAAGATGTTCGCGGAGTATGAAGAAAACGATGATCCAAGTGAAGGGATCTTCTTCGGGGACAATAGCCAAGGGAAAATCCTTGGCTCCGGTAAAATTGCTATTTCTCCCCAACATAGTCTTTCTCACATTTTGCATGTTGATTCTTTAGACTATAACCTATTGTCCATATCACAACTATGTGACAAGGGTTATAATTGTGTTTTTACTAATGAGGGTGTGAGCGTCCTTAGAAGAAGGGATAACTCAATCGCTTTTAAGGGTGTGCTCAAGGGAAAGCTTTATCTTGTGGATTTCGCCGCGGATAAAGCTCAACTTGACACATGCTTAATGGCAAAAACCAACATGGGATGACTTTGGAATAGAAGACTAGCCCATGTTGGGATGAGGAACCTACAAAAGATTCTTAAGGGCGAGCACATCTATGACTTGAAGGATGTTGTGTTTGAAAAAGATAGACCATATAGCGCTTGCCAAGCCGGGAAGCAAGTAGGAGCTCAACACCCTTCCAGGAATATCATGACGACAACAAGGCCTTTGGAACTGCTACACATAGATATTTTCGAGCCAATAACCTACATTAGCTTTGGCGGTAACAAATATGGTCTTGTTATTGTTGATGATTTTTCTCGTTTCACTTGGGTATTTTTCTTGCATGATAAGGGTGAGACTCACGGTGTCCTCAAGAGGTTCTTGAGGAGAGCTCAAAATGAGTTCACCTCAAGAATCAAGGCTATAAGAAGCGACAACAACACCGAGTTCAAGAACACTCAAGTGGGAGAGTTCTTGAATGAGGAGGGCATCAAGCATGAATTTTCAGCCCCCTACTTCCCTCAAAAAAATGGGATGGAGTAACGGAAGAATAGGACACTCATTGAGATGTCAAGGAAGATGCTTGATGAGTAAAAAACATTGGATCGGTTTGGGGCGGAGGCGGTTAACACCGCTTACCATGCCGTCAACCGATTGTACCTCCACCGCCTCCTCAAGAAGACCCCCTACAAGCTTCTAGTTGGTAAGAAACCAAATGTCTCTTACTTTCGTGTCTTTGGGAGCAAATGCTATATTCTCAACAAGAAGCCTAGGACTTCAAAGTTTGCTTCAAAGTCCGATGAAGGTTTCTTGCTTGGTTATGATTCAAACACCCACGCTTACCGTGTCTTCAACAAATCCTCCGGGATTGTTGAAATAGCATGCGACGTGGTGTTTGATGAAACTAATGGCTCCCAAGTGGAGCAAGTTGATTAAAATGTGTTAGATCAAGAAGACTCTCCACAACAAGCTCTTAGAAGGATGGCACTTGGAGATGTTCGTCCACAAGAACAACCTCAAAACTCAAGTGATCAACCACAAGATGATGCAAGTCATCCCCCACGTGACCAAGTTGAAGATGGAGAAGTGGCACCTCACCATGATCAAGAAGACGAAAGTCAAGAGGGAAGCATACATCAAGGGGGAGACCTAGAAGAAGAAGAGGATGATGATGACTCAAGAGTTCAACCTCCACATCCTCTTGTGCATCAAAGTGTTCAACGGGATCACCCCGTTGACAACATCCTAGGAGACATTACAAAAGGGGTAACCACTCGTTCTCGTGTTGCTAACTTTTGCGAACATTACTCCTTTGTCTCTTCTTTGGAGCCTCATAAGATTGAAAACGCATTGAGAGACCCGGATTGGGTGGTGGCCATGCAAGAGGAGCTCAACAACTTTGAGAGGAACAAAGTTTGGGAGCTTGTCAAGCATCCACAAGCAAATGTTGTGGGAACCAAGTGGGTGTTCTGCAACAAGCAAGATGAGCATGGTGTCGTGACAAGGAACAAGGCACGACTTGTGGCCAAGGGGTACTCACAAGTCAAAGGTTTGGATTTTGATGAAACCTTTGCTCCCGTAGCTAGGCTAGAGTCAATTCATATATTACTTGCTTTTGCTACTCACCATGATTTTAAGCTCTACCAAATGGACGTAAAGAGTGCGTTCCTAAATGGTCCAATCAAGGAGGATGTCTATGTGGAGCAACCGCCTGGTTTTGAAGACCAAGACTTCCCAAACCATGTCTTCAAATTACGTAAGGCTCTCTATGGCCCCAAACAAGCTCCTAGAGCTTGGTACGAGTGCCTTAGAGACTTTTTGATTCAAAATGGTTTTAAGATAGGAAAAGCTGACTATACTCTCTTTACAAAGCACTTTAATGATGAACTCTTTGTGTGCCAAATATATGTCGATGACATCATATTTGGTTCTACTAATAAAGTGTTTTGTGATGAGTTTTCTAAGATAATGACAGAGAGATTTGAGATGTCCATGATGGGGGAGTTGAAGTTCTTTTTAGGTTTCCAAGTCAAGCAAATCAAAGAAGGCACATTCATAAGTCAAACAAAGTACACTCAAGACATATTAAAGAAGTTCGACATGGACAAGGCCAAACACATCAAGACTCCAATGGCGACTAATGGACATCTAGACCTCAACAAAGACGGTCCAAGTGTGGACCAAAAGGTATATCGTTCTATGATTGGTTCTTTGTTATATCTTTGTGCATTTAGACCGGATATTATGCTTAGTGTGTGTATGTGTGCACGTTTTCAAGCTGCACCTAAGGCGTGTCATTTGACCGCCATTAAGAGAATTCTTAGATATTTAGTTCACACACCTAGCCTAGGACTTTGGTACCCCAAAGGATCCAAGTTTAACCATATTGGCTACTCCGATGCGGATTATGCGGGGTGCAAAGTTGATAGAAAGAGCACATCCGCGACATGTCAATTCTTGGGTAGATCCTTAATGTCTTGGTCCTCCAAGAAACAAAACTTCACTGCTCTTTCCACAGTCGAAGCGGAGTATGTCGCAGCCGGAAGTTGTTGTGCACAACTTCTTTGGATGCGACAAACTCCAAGAGATTATGGTATAAACTTGCGCCATATTTCACTCCTATGTGACAATGAGAGCGTCATCAAAATATCCCATAATCCGGTTGAGCATTCGAGGACAAAGCACATCGATATTAGGCATCACTTCTTGAGAGATCATTCCTTGAAGGGGGATATAATGATTTTTCATGTAAGAACCGAGAACCAACTAGCTGATATATTCACCAAGCCCCTAGATGAGAAGCGTTTTTGTGAGCTTAGGAGTGAGCTCAATATCTTAGATTCTCGAAATGTGGCTTGAAACATGCACATCTGAATGTTTACTTTGCACCTTATTCAAAAGAACATATGTGTTTGAAAAATTCATCTCTATCTCGATTTTCTCCAAAATATTTGAAAAACTTTTGACTTTGTGAGTTATGGTCATAGTTTGATTGTTGATTGCTTACTGACCATATTCATAAAGTATTGTTGTGGTAATATGTCCAAAAGGATCATCTATAGTGGCTAAAACTCAAATATATATGGTTTCAGCCTTTTAGGACCGGACTAGTCCGCCCTGTGGCCGGACAAGTCCGGATCCAGACTGTTCCGAGTCTGGTCCACTGACCGGACTAGTGCGGCCCTATACCGGACTAGTCCGGCCCCTGGGGACTTAAACCCCCAGGACGCGGCCCAACCCCTCCTCTCCCTCTCACTTGACTCTCTCACTTCCTCACGCTCGAAAATCTCCCCTTTTGGGCGATTTTCAATTTCCTCCACCAAAACCGATTCCAATCCATGCATTGGCCATTTGGAAACGTGGGAGACTTTTCCCAATCATTCCTGACGCGATCCAGCCCCGATCTTGTCAATTTGTCAAGATTTGAAGAGGTATTCCTCTCTTTTCAAAAACTTTCCTCATTCTTGATTCATAGAGTTTTTGATAGGTGACTTTTCATTAAAGTTGTTTCTAGTACCCTTGTGATCATAGCCTAGGAGTATTGCGACTTGTTTCAAAGATTTTTCAAAAAACCGTTAGGGTTAGGGTTCATCCTGTGTAATCCGAACTAGAGTGCCCCTGGGGCGGACAAGTCCGGTTTACACAAGACAAACTCTAACTTTAGCTGTTTCTCGTGATTTTTTTCGCACTATTCCACTTTCTTAACCTTCTATCCTATGCCTTCTTCCTGTTTTAGCAGTAATGGCAGCTCCTCGCCGATCCGTTTCTCCTCCCACTGACCCCAAATGGGAGGCTGAGTAGCTTCGCCTTGGTGAGGAACGAGCACGGGCAAAGGTTGAGGCTGCTAAGAAGCACCTCGAGCAGCGAGAGAGAGGAAAAGTAGCCAAGCAACAGCAAGCTCTCGCAGCATCTAAGGCCGCAGCTACGACCTACAATGAGGATGAAGCATTGGCATGTGCCATAGAGGAGTCCCGCAAGGAGCTCCGAAAAAAGAAGCTAGAGGAGCGAGAGGCACATAACTCTCAGGCTGTCGCAACACAAGTCTCCAAACAGAAGAAACTAGTAACAATGGGAGAGAAGGAAAGGGCTAAGGCGCAAGTCCAAGAGGAAGTTGTTGAACGCCAGATCGAGAGAGATCCAAAGAAGGGCAAGGCTCCAGATCCTACTGAGCCAAAGAAGAAAAAGCCCTCTGTAAAGGTACCGGCAAAGAAGGCCAAAGGTCGTGTAATCAAGGAGAAGGGGCAGGCCAAACCCATTGGCCCCTTGGAGGTACACACTCCTGAAAGAAACCCTAATCGGCAGCGTGAGTTGGCTGCAAATGTATTCCATGAGAAATGTCGGAGTTTGGTTCCGGCAATTCACCTGGTACTACCGTTGGTAGCCCGCGGAGTTTGTAGTTCGGTATTGGGCGCACAGAGATTCAAAAGATGATGGCAAATAGACACAGGGATTTACGTGGTTCGGTCATCCTGAGCGTAATACCCTACTCCACAGGGTGTGTAGTTGTTGTATTGGGTGTCTAAGTTGAGTACGGGAGAGGTCTCAGCGTTCAAAGAGCCCTCCCTTGTGTATCGTTGACCAGTCCTTTTATAGTACAAGAACTGGTCGTTACACCGTTAGCTTGGCCCGACATGTGGCCCTAGCAGTTACTGATGCTTAATACACAATTAATGAGGTTAATTACCCTTAATAGCGTGGTAACGGGCCTTGATAGTGCCATTACTGGTATTAAGAGCCTTCCGATAGTGTGTCATTAATATGGTATTAATGACACTTAATCGGGTCTTGAAGTCTTTGATTACCCCTTGAAGGTCCGAGCCGTTGGGGGTCCACCAGTCTGATTGTTGAGGCTGAAGGTCCGACGGTTGGACACGTGGCAACATCGGAGCTTTCCGTCTGGGATGGGT
Source organism: Tuctoria greenei (assembly GCA_036927565.1). Classification (NCBI taxonomy): domain Eukaryota; kingdom Viridiplantae; phylum Streptophyta; class Magnoliopsida; order Poales; family Poaceae; genus Tuctoria; species Tuctoria greenei. The sequence continues at coordinate 5,338,773 of JAYESD010000012.1, read as the reverse complement.
AGGTCCGGTGTAGATGTACATGTGTCGGTACCGAAGCTTCCCTCTGTCGGGGGTTAGGTCCGGGGGTGCTGGACATGTGTTTAGCCCGGAGCTATCCCATGTGTGGGATGCAAGTCCGATTGCTGTATACACGTGGCAGCACCAGGACTAACCATAGATGGGAGGTGGGTCTGGTCCCGTATGACAAGTGGGGCCTTCGCAGATCTCGAACTCAGACAAGTGAAGTTCTTTTGGTCTTTTTATAGTCCCAAGGGGTATACGGTACGCAGGGTACCGACAGTGGCCCCCTGGGCCCACCTCTGGGAGAGACCTTTTGGATGAACTCGTTCTGCCGGAGGTGGGTCCATCCTTCGGTTTTCGAGCCGTGTCTTCAGGGGTCTTCGGATGTGCCGTTGGCAGTAGTTCGCAGTTAAACCAACGCCGCGTGTGTAAGTGCATCTAGGATATCTCTTGTGGGTTTTGGCTAATTGATGATGAACATATGAGATCCTAATGAAACTATTGAGATGATTGCAGGACAAACAAAGTGAAACAGCTCGGTGCACACAAAAAGGTGAAAAATGGAGTGGTGTCCAAAGAGGAATACTTTGATGGAATATAGAAGAACAAATTAGATTTTAAATGTATAGGGTGTGTATGAAAGACACACTCCAAGAGCTCACGACCTTGCGTAGGGGTAAGGGTTTTAAAATTAACCTAACATCTCACAGTGCACCGGACTAGTCCGATCATGGACTAGACTAGTCCGCCAGACTTTCTGGAGTCCATCTTCACATAGGGTCGGACAAGTCCATTTTCCAACCGGACTAGTCCGCCAGACTTTCTGGAGTCTATCTTCACATAGGACCGGACAAGTCCGTTTTCCAACCGGACTAGTCCGCCAGACTTTCTGGAGTCCATCTTCACATAGGGCCGGACAAGTCCGTTTTCCAACCGGACTAGTCCGCCAGAATTTCTAGAGTCTCTCTTCACATAGGGCCGGACAAGTCCGTTTTCCAACCAGACTTGTCCGCCAAACATTCTGGACATCAAGTTGCACTGTGACCGGACAAGTCTGGGCTTTCATCGGACTAGTCCGGTATTAGGGTTTAACAACGGTAACTTTTTGGAAACCCTATAAAAGGAGGATCCACGACCTTCCTCAGGAGATACACGTCGAATCCTGCTGAAAATACAAACCCTAGCGCCGCCACCTTGTCCCAAGAGCCCAAAACACATCTCCTCACACATCTAAAGTGCAAAAAGAGTAAAATCAATTGAACACTTGGATTCGGGATTGGGAGATCGTCGTTCCTTCGTTGCGAGCTCTTGGGGTTTGATCTTTCTACACTCATATTCTACATTGTAATACTTTCAAGTGTATTTGATCGCTTCTTTCGTTGTAATTCTCGTGGGAGCCCTCAACGTGTGAGGTTGCCCCACAAACTCGGTGATTTCCCGTGCTAGTGGAATCAAGTCGGCGTGTGTGGTGACTTGAAGAGGGAAAGGGTTGGAGACCCGACTCTGTGTGAGATTCCTCAACGAGGACGTAGATCTCCTGGTGAGATCAAACCTTGGTAAAAATTCGTGTCTCTTGTGCCTTATTTCTTTACCATTTTGTTCATTAGATCACTTGATTGCTAAACATCAATTTAAGTTGCTTATAAGTTTTCACGTGCATTCTTACGATAATCTTAAATCAAAGTATCTGTTGTTCTCATTTCCGCTGCTAAAAGAATCTAGTTTCCCAAATAACACTTAATCAATTCACATATTTCAGCACACCGGACTAGTCTGCCCACACAACCGGACTAGTCCGGTCAAACAAGTTTTTGACGACTCTATTAAGTGTGCAGGAAATTTTCAAGGCCTATTCAACCCCCCTCTAGGCCACACTCAATTGGTATCAGAGCAAGGTTCTCCGTCAACCAGACTCACATCTCGGAGAGATCAATGGCCTCTAAGAAGAACAACGATATCCCGAAGACGAACATCAATGAGGAGGAACAAGAAGCTAAAGCCTTCGATGTGCTGAAAGAAAGCCCACATTATGCTGAAGAAGTGCGACAGCTAAAGGCACTCCTGAGAAAGAAACTGCTGGCACAAAAAGGAAAAGAAGAAGAGAAGACAACTGGGAGTGGTCATCACGACTACTCCCGATATCCTTACAACTACAACCGTCTCAATTCAAACAATCACTATCTCTCTATTCCTATGGGAAAGCCTCCACAGTTTGATGGAAGTGACTACACCATGTGTAAATACAACATGAAAATGCATCTAATATCTCTGAATCCTAGTCTGTGGCACATTGTTTGCACATGCATAGATATCCCGGACACGGATGAGGAACTCACTCCAGAACAAGAACAAGAGATTCACAGAAACGCACAAGCCGTCGCGGTGATCACATCATCACTAAGCAGAGAGGAATTCACCAATATCGATGGATTAGAAAGTGCAAAAGAAATCTAGGATACACTTAAGATAGCTCACGAAGGAAATAGGTCAGTTCATGAAGCTAAAATTGAGATGCTTGAAGGAGAGTTGGGGAGATTTGCTATTGAAGAAGGCGAATCACCTCAAGACATGTACAACAGGATGAAGGCACTCATCAACAAAATTCAAGCCTATGGAAGTAAGAAATGGACGGATCACGAGGTGGTCAAAAGAATGATTAGAGCCTTCATGCCAAGAAATGTCACACTTTGCTCAATGAATAGAGAAAGCCCCGAATTTCACAAAATGACTCCCGATGAGTTATTGGGGAAGATCATAAATCATGAAATGATGGAGAAAGAGGCTCAATACGTCAAAGACTTAGCCGAACTCACCTCTTCCAAAAGGAAAGAAGTTGCTCTCAAAGCAACGTGCAAACCCAAACTCAAAAAAACTCGTGAAGACCAAGATGACGGAGATACAAGCGATGAGAGTACCGATCTTGATGATGAAGAAATGGTACTCTTTATCAAGAAGTTCAAGCGCATGATGAAAAGAAGACATGACAACAATTCAAATGAAGGCAAAAGCAAGGATAAAGGGAAATCCAAGGCTCGACGCACTTGCTACAACTGCGGAGAGTATGGTCACTTCATGGTGGACTGCCCGTATGAAGAAAACAAAAAGAAGAAGGAAACAAGATCTCAAGAAAAGAAAAATTACAGAAAAAGAAGACAAGCCCATCAAGCTCACATTGACAAGGAGTGGGACTCAAATGATGAGTCCTCCTCCGATGAAGAAGAAGAGATGGCCACTATCGCAGTCAAGAAACCTACTATGAGAGCCACACTCTTCCCAAACATGGGAGGACGAGATATGAACAACCACACTTGCCTTATGGCTAAGGAAGGCAAGAAAAAGGTTCAACTTTCTCCTCCTACGCTAAATTCCTCTATTGATGACTTTGATAGCTCTAGTGATAATGAAGAAATGTTTAGAGGATTAAGTAAAATTGCTTTAAAGAAAATGGAAATGTTGTCGAACAAAATCTTTGAAAAGGAGAAACTTGTTAACCGACAAGAAGATATGCTCATCCGTGAAAGGAAGAGATATCAAGAAGTTGAAAAGCTTCTTGAGCTTGAAAGAGAAAAGAACAAGTCACTTGAGTTTGAGCTAGTCTTGAGTAAGGAAACTTATTCAAAGCTAGAGGACTCGCATATTGCAATCAAGGAAAAACTTGCTAACTTGTCAAAAGTTAACAAGATCCTTGAGGTGCAATTTGAGTCGCTCAAGCAAAGTGACTCCTCTTCCTCCAAGAGCTCTTCCTCCAAAGATATGAGTTCGATAACAATCGGAACCTGCACTTGCTCTAGTAAGAAGAATGTTATTTAAAATACTTCAACTTCTCAAAATATGCATCCTTCCACAAGCAGCATCTTTGATAAGGATAAGATCAAATATGCACGCAATGCATATATGGTCACTGGACCTCCTAATGTCAAAGATGGCCTTGGTTTTGACAGGAATAAACACAAGTCTATTCCTAATCATGCTAAGAGTAGAATCGCTTTTGTTAAGGAAAAATCCCATGAATCTGATTTACAAATATTGTTTCGTACATTTGATGGTTCCTATGTTCTTATGAAAAACAATTTTGGAAAAGTCATTACTAAATATACAGGGCCAGGCCACAAGAACCTGAAAACTTGTGTGTGGGTTCCCAAGACTCTTGTGACTAACCTGAGAGGACCCAAGCAAGCTTGGGTACCTAAAGACAAGGAATAATTCCGTTTTGCAGGCTTACTCCTCCGATGGATCTAAATGGGTGCTAGATAGCGGATGCACAAATCACATGACCGAAGAGAGAGGTATGTTTGTGGAGTATGAGTACAACAAGGATCCAAGTGAAAGCATATACTTTGGAGACAACAACCAAGGAAAAGTCCTTGGTAGCGGTAACATTGAAATATCCTCTCAACACACCTTATCTAATGTTTTACATGTAGACTCTCTTGATTATAATCTTTTGTCAATATCTCAACTATGCGACAAAGGTTACAACTGTTTATTCACTAATGAGGGTGTGACCATTTTTAGAAGAAGCGATGGCTCGATTGCATTCAAGGGAATGTTGAAGGGAAAGCTTTATCTTGTTGACTTCAACAAAGATAAAGTCGAACTCAACACTTGCTTGGTTGCTAAGACCAACATGGGATGGCTGTGGAATAGACGGCTAGCCCATGTTGGGATGAGAAATCTGCAGAAACTTCTAAAAGTTGGTCACATCCGTGGTCTTAAGGATGTGGTTTTTGAAAAAGACAGGTCGTGCAACGCTTGTCAAGCAGGAAAACAAGTCGGAGCACCACACCCCGCCAAGAATGTGATGACTACCACAAGACCGCTGGAACTTCTCCACATGGATCTCTTTGGCCCAATTGCGTACATCAGCATCGGCGGTAACAAATATGGTTTAGTAATTGTTGATGATTTTTCAAGATTTACCTGGGTATTTTTCTTGTATGATAAATCAGAAACTCAGGGAATCCTCAAGTAGTTCTTGAAGAGAGCTCAGAATGAATTCTCATCAACCATAAAGAATATCAGAAGCGACAACGTGACAGAATTCAAGAACACCCAAGTTGAAGAGTATCTCAATCTAGAAGGGATAAATCATGAGTTCTCGGCACCCTACTCCCCTCAACAAAACGGAGTGGCCAAAAGGAAGAACAGAACATTGATCGAAATGGCAAGAACTATGTTGGATGAATACAAAACATCAGATCGATTTTGGGCAGAAGTGGTGAACACCGCTTGTCATGCCACAAATCGGCTGTACTTTCACCGACTACTGAAGAAAACTCCATATGAGCTTCTTACCGGTAAAAAGCCTAATGTTTCTTATTTCAAAGTCTTTGGTTGTAAATGTTTTATTCTGAACAAGAAACTGAGGGCCTCGAAGTTCGCTTCGAAGTTCGATGAAGGGTTCTTGCTTGGATATGAATCGAATGCCTACGCCTATCGTGTCTTCAACAAGGTGTCCGGCCTTGTTGAAGTAGCACGTGACGTAGTGTTCGATGAATCTAACGGCTCACAAGTGGAGCAAGTTGATAAGTGTGTGCTAGATAAAGAGGAAGCTTAATATGAAGCGCTGAAGAAAATGGCACTTGGTGATATCTTACCACAAGAGCGAACATTAGACTCAAATGCACAAGATGAACTTCAACACGGAGGCAATGATCAAGGGGGAGCTCTTGCACAAGATCAAGATGAGGAAGATCAAGAAGATCAAGAAAATCATGGAAGCAATGATCTAGGGGGAGATAATGCACATGAAGATAATGAAGAACAAGCAACTACACAAGTTCCACACCCAAGAGTACATCAGAGCGTGCAAAGAGACCATCCTGTCAACAATATCATTGGAGATATTGCTAAGGGAGTAACTACTAGATCTCGAGTTGCAAATTTCTGTGAATACTATTCTTTTGTGTCTTTTCTAGAACCATACATGGTAGAAGAAGCTTTAAGGGATCCATACTGGGTGATTGCAATGCAAGAGGAGTTGAACAACTTCAAAAGAAATGAAGTGTGGGAGCTGGTGGAGAGACCAAGGGCGAACATCGTTGGAACCAAATGGGTCTTCCGAAACAAGCAAGATGAACATGGAGTATTAACAAGAAATAAAGCGAGATTGGTGGCCAAAGGTTATTCTCAAGTCGAAGGTTTGGACTTCGATGAAACTTTCGCTCCTGTAGCTAGACTTGAGTCCATTCGTATTTTATTGGCATATGCTAATCACCATAATTTTAAGCTGTATCAAATGGACATCAAAAGCGCCTTCCTAAATGGTCCAATAAAGGAGGAAGTTTATGTGGAGCAGCCACCAGGATTCGAAGACCAAAGGTATCCCAACCATGTCTACAGACCGCATAAGTCTCTCTATGGCCTCAAACAAGCTCCTCGAGCTTGGTATGAGTGCCTTAGAGATTTTCTAACTCAAAATGGATTCAAAATTGGTAAAGCTGACTATAAACTCTTCACTAAACATTGTGATGATCATCTATTCGTATGTCAAATTTATGTTGATGACATTATCTTTGGATCCACTAACAAGTCTTTCTGTGAAGAATTTAGCAAAATTATGACAGATAGGTTAGAGATGTCAATGATGGGCGAATTGAAGTTCTTCTTGGGATTCCAAGTGAAGCAACTGAGAGAAGGTACATTTATAAGCCAAACCAAATATACACAAGACATTCTCAAGAAATTCAATATGGACAAAGCCAAGCCCATCAAGACACCCATGGCCATCAACGGACATCTCAACCTCAATGAAGACGGTCCAAATGTGGACCAAAAGGTACATCAGTCCATGATCGGCTCCTTAATTTATTTATGTGCATCTAGGCCAGATATTATGCTTAGTGTTTGCTTGTGTGCAAGGTTTCAAGCTGCACCTAAAGAGTGCCACTTAATTGCTGTAAAAAGAATCCTAAGGTACCTTGTGCACACACCCAACTTGGGCCTTTGGTATACCAAAGGATCCAAATTTAACTTGATAGGTTATTCCGACACCGACTATGCAGGATGCAAAGTCGGTAGAAAGAGCACGTCAGGGACTTGTCAATTTCTTGGTAGGTCCCTAGTTTCTTGGTCATCTAAAAAGCAAAACTCCAATGCTCTTTCCACAGCATAAGCAGAGTATGTTGCAGCCGGTAGTTGTTGCGCACAACTACTTTGGATGCGACAGACTCTTAGGGACTACGGCTACAATCTAAGCCATATCCCGCTTCTATGTGATAATGAAAGTGCTATAAAAATTGCACAAAACCCTGTAGAGCACTCAAGAACTAAGCACATAGATATCCGTCATAACTTTCTTAGAGATCATTCTTTAAAAGGTGACATTGCTATTTCACATGTTAGGACTGAAAAACAACTTGCGAATATTTTTACCAAACCATTAGATGAGAAAAGGTTTTGTGAGCTTAGGAATGAGCTTAACATTCTTGACTCTCGAAATGTGGCTTGAAACGTTGCATACCTGGTTGAAACTTCAAATGTTACTTTTTATTGTTAAAACTGCTCCTCATCCCTTTTCTTCTAAGAAAACTATTTTAATGAAGAAATCTTGCAGTTTATGACCACTTTCATTGTTACTTGCCTACTGGTCGTAATTACCATACTATTTGCAAAATTTTTGTCCTTGGATCACTATTAATCATCTCTATATGTATCAAGTCTGTAGAAACCGGACTTGTCCGGTTCTCCACCGGACTAGCCCGGACAGACAAAATACTTAGGTTTTCCAGGGGCACCGGACTAGTCCGCCTCCTTGATTGGACTAGTCCGGTTCGTCGTATATGAGCGGTTGGCCGGCCCAGACATCTCTTAAACCCTAGCCCCCAAAGCAGAAAGACTTGGTCTCCCTCTCCTCTCCGAAACCCTAGCCTCCAAAGCAATTTTCGGGTTGGGCCCTCAAAATCGAAGTTTTCTCCGTGGGAATTCCTCTCCTCGACGAGTGGATTCTCCCCCCCCCCCCCGGACTCATGAAAACAGATTCTTGCCTCTTCAACGCGAATCTTCAAATCTCGGTAAATTTCACCCTAAAATCAAATTCTCAACTTTTCTCGTTCTATCTCGTTTCCCTTAATTCCAAGGTTGTACATTGGCTTCAGAGATGTATTCCTACCACTTTCCTGCCCTTTTGTATCCTTGGATAGAAGTTTTGATTCAAAGGGAATCGTTAGGGTTCTTATGCCAGGCCGGACTAGTCTGACGCTCAGATGCGGACAAGTCCGGTACACCGGACAAGTCTGCACTCTGAAACCGGACAAGTCCGGTCTCTGACATCTGAATCCCTACATTGCCTTCAATCCTTGATTCATTCTTATCTAATCCGTGAACTCCTTATCAGGCACGATGTCTTCAGGCTCATATGACAGCTCTTCCCACTTTGATGAAGAAGTTCAACGCGAAAGAGTGAGGAGAGCCAAGGAGAGAGTTATGAAGAAAAGACATGATGTCAATGTCCACTCTCCACCCTCCGACGACAATCTTCCTAAGAAGGGGAAGGTTATTGTCAAATCGGAACCGACTACGGGATGTGGAAGCACAACATGAAGATTCACCTCGTGTCACTCAATCCTTCACTATGGCAAATTGTGTTGACTGGGGTGCATATCCCAAAGAATGAGGAAGATATCATTTCGGAGCAAGCTGTGCTCCTTCACCGCAATGCCCAAGTGGCCGGAGTAATCATCTCGTCTCTCTCAAGAGATGAGTTCAACCAGGTAGATGGACTTGAGGTGGCCAAGGATATTTGGGACACCCTCAAGACGGCTCGTGAAGGCAACCGAGTCATGAAGGAGGCAAAGATTGAGCTCATTGAAGGAGAGCTCGGGAGATTTGCCATTATGGATGGTGAATCTCCCAAGGAGATGTACAATCACCTAAAGCTGCTCATCAACAAGAGTAGATCTTATGGCTGCACCAAGTGGACGGACCACTAGGTGGTGAAGAGGATGATTCGGGCATTCATGCCTAGAAACATCTCTCTTTGCTCCATGATACGAGAAAGCCCAGGGTTTGCTCAAATGAACCCAGAGGAGGTCCTAGGAAGGATCATCAACCACAGGATCATGGAGAAGGAGGCACTCTTCTACAACGACCTCCAAAGGTTCGTTGACTCGAAGATGAAGGATGTTGCACTCAAAGCGACATCCTCATCAAAAGATCAAAAAGAAGATGATGAGAAAAGTCTCAACACCGATGAGTAAGAGGCCCTCTTCACCAACAAGTTCAAGAGGGTGATGAGGAGAAGGAAAGGAGGATACAACCACGAGAGAAAGGGCAAGGAAAAAGCGAAGCCCAAAACAAAGATAGCTTGCTACAATTGTGGCGAGTACGTGCACTTCATTGTGGATTGCCCACATGAAGAGGGCAAGAAGAAGAAGAAGGAGCGTAAGCCTCAAGAAAAGAAATACTCCAAGAAGAAGAGGCCCTTCGGTCACGCTCACTTGGGCAAGGAATGAGACTCTAACGATGAGTGTTCCTCCGAAGACGAGGATAAGGTGGCAACCATAGCCATCGGGAGGAGCTCCAAGAGAAGCAAGCTTTTCCACCTCAACGACCACAAGCCAACTTGCCTCATGGCGAAATAATTAAGGATAAAGGTTACTTCTCGCTCATCCTCCTCCATATCCTCTCATGATGAATTTGATAGTGCTAGTGAAAATGAACACATGTTTAAGGATATAAGTAAGAGCACTTTGCGTAGAATGAAATTGCTCTCGGATGAAATTTTTGAGAAGGAGGAGCTCATACATAGGAAAGAGGACATGCTTATCCATGAAAAGGAGAGATGTTAAGAGCTCATTGAGCTCCTTGAGCTTGAGAGAGAGAAGAGAAAGGCATTAGAGCATGAACTTTCTCTAAGCAAGAAAACATGCTCAAGTCTTGAGGAGATAACCATTGGGCTCAAGGACGAACTTGGCAACTTGGCAAAAGTTAACAAGATCCTTGAAACTCAAGTTGAGTCCCTCAAGACTAATGTAGCCTCTTCCTCCAAAAGCTCATCCTCCTCAAAGGTTGCATCCGAAACAATCTCCACTTGCAAATGTTCAAACTTGATTCTTAAATTAAAGGATGAGCTTATGTTGACTCAAGGCAAACAAGCACCTAAGGGTGGCATCTTTGACAAAGAGAGGGTGGCGTATGCACGAAGTGCATACACCAACACAAGATCTCCCTATGTCAAAGATAGTCTTGGTTATACTAGAGGTGGAAAGCAAAACACTAAAACCTCCAATATGGCAAAGACTTGATTGTCTTTGTCAAGGGAAGCACATCCTCAATTAAAATTGGGAAGAACTTTTTAACTAGCAACAATATGCCTAAAACTGAACCACATCATCTCTTTCATGATTTTGATGCATCTTATGTTATAATGAGGAACAATTATGGCAAAGTCTTTGCTAAATATGTTGGGCCACTCCGCAAGAGCCCCAAGCCTTGCGTGTGGGTGCCCAAGTGCCTCACTACTAACGTTAAAGGACCCAACTCCACTTGGGTTCCTAAAAGGAAGGCATAATCTTGTTTTGTAGGCATATTCCTCCGGTGGATCCAAATGGGTGCTCGATAGTGGATGCACCAACCACATGATCGAAGAGAGAAAGATGTTCGTGGAGTATGAAGAAAACGATGATCCAAGTGAAGGGATCTTCTTCGGGGACAATAGCCAAGGGAAAATCCTTGGCTCTGGTAAAATTGCTATTTCTCCCCAACATAGTCTTTCTCATGTTTTGCATGTTGATTCTTTAGACTATAACCTATTGTCCATATCACAACTATGTGATAAGGGTTATAATTGTGTTTTTACTAATGAGGGTGTGAGCGTCCTTAGAAGAAGGGATAACTCAATCGCTTTTAAGGGTGTTGTCGGTGGTTTGGATCCGGCAGATCTTCCGACACTACTAAAGTGTTAGAGGAGTTTAATGTTCGGTGTGGGTGCGCAGAGATTCAAGAAGGTGAATTGTCAATAGCACAAAAGACACGGAGATTTACGTGGTTCGGGCTGCTTGAGCGTAATACCCTACTCCACGGGTGTGTTGGTGTTGTATTAGCAGTATGAGCTTGTATTGAGCGTCTGTCGAACGCGTGTAGCGTCTCTGAATGTCTAGAGTTTGTCGTCGGCCTGTCCTTTTATAGTACAAGGGCAGGCCGTTACAAGTTAGCCTGGCCCGACATGTGGCCCCGGCAGTTACTAACATTGATACTCATTCAATACGTTTAGTTGCCCTTAATGATTGGGTAATGGGCTTTGACAGCACCGTTACTGGTAATTAAGGTCGTTCGATCGTGTGTCATTAATATGGTATTAATGACACTTAATAGGGTCTTGAAGTCCTTGATTCCCCTTTGAAGATCCGGAGCCGTTGTGGAGTCTTCCGGAGGTTAGAGGCTGAAGATCCGACGGTTGGATATGTGGCAGCTCTAGAGCATACTATGGGAAACAGGTAGCTCCGGAGCTACCTGACACGTGTCAGTTCCGGAGCTTCCCTCGGTCTGGGGTTAGGTCCGGGGGTGCCATTTAGGTACATAGCCCGGAGCTTCCCCCTTGTGGGCGGTAGCTCCGGTTTGATAGTACATGTGGCGACCCTGGGATTAACCATGTTGGAGAAGCGGGTCCGGTTATATCTGACATGTGGGCCTCCGAAGGTCTTCAAATCAAGTAGATGACTTTCCTTTGAGATCTTTGTAACCTCAAGGGGTGTACGGTTTCCAGGGTATCGACAGTGGCCCCCTGGGCCCACCTCTGGGGAAGACCCCTGGGGTGAAGTCATTCCGCCGGAGGTGGGTCCATCCTCGCGACTTTTGAACTGAGTCTTCAAAGGTCTTCGGATGTGCCGTTGGTGATGGTTTGGAGTTAAATCCTCGCCGTGTGACGTATCCCGCGTGCGGCAGATGAGATCTTTAGCGTGCGGATCTCACGCAATTGAAGGGCGCCGGTTCTCGATACAAAAATCGTATCGGTTCCGCGTGCCTTGTCAGGCCGCCGCCTTCGGGTTTCCTGCCTCATGATGAAAACCGTTCGCCTGGGGAAGAACCTCGACTTGATCGTCGGGGTGGTCCTGGGCCCCCTTGTCATCGGCTGGGTGGAATTTTCGAGCGGTATATTCGACTTCCTTGCGATTTCCATCCAAGCATTGCGAGGGCTTACTTAAGAAGGAAAGCGCGCACCGTCTGGGGTTCTTTACGCCTCTCATCTGATCTTGCGCCCAAACTCCCAACTTGTGCTTCGCTTTTCCTCTCTTGCCTTGCTGTGCTGCGATGGAGTTGGGTCTCCGCGAGAGCCGTTTGAAGACCGACGGCGACCTGAAGAAGGTACGGACCCTCATGGGATGGTCCTCGGACTTCTTCAACCGCTCGGTCCGCATCGGGGGAGAGCTCCCGTTTGAGAAGGAGCACGCTGGCGAAATGGTGTACTTCTCCTTGTACGCCATGGTGGGGTTGATCCCACCTTTTCCTTCCTTTTTCTTGATGCTCCTAGACTTTTATGGTCTGCAACTATACCACCTTGGCCCTCACTCCATTCTCCTTGTGTCTATCTTCGTCCACTTCTGTGAGATGTGGGTGGGCATCCCCCCCTGCATTGAACTCTTCCGGACCTTCTTCACAGTCCATACCATCGGTAGGAGCAATGAGTACCTTGGCTTCTACTACTTCGTGAAGCGCAAGAAGTGCCCATTCAAGTACCTCCGGTCGTTTCCCTCTGGGAAGTGGGATGACTGAAAGAAGGACTGGATAGTCATCCGGGTGGAGGAGCACGACAGGCTGGAGCTGCCCGAAGGCCTCCCCAACATTGACACGACAATCTGGAGTGAAGCTCCAGTGCTGGCGGAGGCCTTCAACCCTGTTCTGACCAGGATTCGCCAGTGCGTGGAGGGGGGATTAACCCCTCAGGCCGTGTTTTGTATCTTCCTGGTCAACAGGTGGGCACCGCTGAAGAGGAGAGAAAAACTCGCTTGGGCCCTCAACAGCGTGATGGACGACGACCGGGTCGAGACCGGGCTGAAGTCCAACATGGTGGGGACAACCTTGGAGTTCCACCTCAAGAAGTTCCAGCACGGCATCGACGTCGAGGGTGACGACTTGACTCCGCCATCGTCTTTTCTTCCTCTGAACGTGGAAGTTGAGTTCAGTAGGGAGCTCCGGCGGAAGATGCCCGTGCTTGACGACCTTGGTGTCATCGAGAGAAGATCAACCACCAGGGTGGCGATCCCTGGAGTGTCCGAAGGTGGCTTCGACCCTGCCCCGAAGCCAAGGGTCGAGGTCATCGGCAAGGGCAAGGAGCCAGCGGACGAACCCTTGAGTCGGAAGAGGAAGCTGCAGTATGCCGACGGAAGGTCCGTCAGGCCTACCACCTCTGCATCGGCTCCTTCTCCCCGGAGGGGGAGGTCTTCTGCAACCGCGGCGACTGTACCCGCAGTGGGGTCCTCCTGGGGAGCTAGCTCCGGGCATGCGACTCCAGCACCAGGGCCGGTTGAGGCCTCTAGGTCCGGAGGTTCTTCCCGATCGAGGGGGGCCTCGACTAGGGAAACGCCCGTGGCTGCAACGAGTTCCGGGGGGCCTTCCGGAGCTTCAACGCCGGCTATGACCAGCCCAGAACGCCCGGGAAAGAGGTTCCGCGCAAGATGGTGCAGAAGCCTCCCAAGGTAATTTTTAATCTTTTACCTTGGACAGTTGTTTTGTTGTAGTAACTGTTTTTTAAGTTTCTTCGTCCATCATCTGCAGCGTTCCCAAGAAGAGGAGTGAGGCTCCACCCTCAGCCACAACAACTGAAGCTGTGAGGGCGGAAGCTTCTGCTCCTGTCCTGGTGCCGCCCCAAGTGGTGGCTGAAGCTGTGACAGCTCCGGCGCCAGCTGTCGTGGTCATGGATCTCGACTCATCCCCAGAGACTCCCGTGGTAGCGCCGGACCGCGGGAGAGAAGATGTGCCAGCGGCACCTGTCCCGGAGGTTGAAGCTCCGGGTCCTGGCGCTGAGATGATGGAAGCTCCGGCTGTTGAGCCGGAGGAAGATGTAATTCCGGTTCCAGAGCTGGAAATTGTCGAAGCCCCGGTGGTTGAGCCGGAGGTGATTGAAGTCGCGGCGTGCGCGCCGGATGCTGAGGAAGTTCCGGCAGTTGGGCCGGCTACCTCTGAAGCACCGGCTGCAGAGCCGATCATTGTTGGAGCTCCGGCCACAGGGTCGGTCGATGTTGAGGATCTTCCGGCTCCCGAGCCGGTTGTTGCAGAGGCGTCGGTGCTCGAGCCCCCATTGGAGGAGGTGCCTAGACCAGAGCCAGCAGCGGCCCCTGCTCCGGAAGTGACGACGTCGGAGGTACCCGCGGCTGAACCGGAGTGCCCTGGCGAAGTCGCTGGCCCCCTACCTGAGGGGGTGAATGAAGATCTAGCAGCGGGGCCTTCCTCGATGGCGACTAAGGCCATCCCGGAGGACGGCCCTAGTGCCATGGAGACCCAGGGGACCACTCTTGTGGAGTGGGACCCAATTTTTGTATCTGAAAACCCGCTGGAACCAGCAGAGGAGACCCCAACAGGTCCGGAACCTATCCCGTTGTCACTGTCTATTGACAACGCATGTTCCAGTCTGCGTCAAGTTCAACTGGCATTCTTCCACGACAGCAAAGCTCTTGAAGAGGAGTGCCAAACCCTTAGGCGGTGGCATAACCGGCTCTACTTAGAGACCAAGCTGGCGCAGTCGAGGCTAGCGGATGACAAAGAGTGGATCAAGCGGGAGAAGGTCCGCCTGGAATACTGGGGCAAGTTATTGGATGACAGGGAGAGTATGACTCGTGCCCTCGACGCTCAATCCCAGGAGATTTATGAGCAGACCAAAGCAGCTAACAGTGCGGCTGATGAACGCCAAGAAAGGCTTGAGGCCATTAACACTACACTCATCAAGCGCCGGGAGGCACTTGAAGAGAGGGAGAAACGACTCGAAGATGAAGAGCAGAAACTCCTAGAGCTGCGGGATGACGTCTTGAGGAGGGAGGAGGAGCTCACCGAGAAGGTGGCTCTGGCTGACAAGGGCCTAGAGGAGCGCGCCAAGAAATTGGAAGAGCGCTGCATCGAAGAGGAGGAGAAGGCCTGGGTGCGAGGGCAGGAACTCTACGAGCAAGAGTGTGCCCTTGCTGCCAGGGAGAAGAAAGTGAGGGGCAGGGAGAAGGACCTGGTTGACTGCCGGAACAAGATCCACCTCCGGGAGGAGGAGCTCGGAAAACTCGAAAAGCGGGTTGCTGAAAAGATTCAGCAAAACGCCAAAGAAGTTGAGCGCCTCGCTCGCGAGAATTCTGAACTGGTGGCGGCCAAAAGATCCCTGGAGGAATTGAAGGGCTTAAGGACTGTGGACTCCCTATAAATTTGGGAGTTCCTGGGCAAGGCCAACGACGCGCTGACACCGATGGGCTTCAGTCCCGTGTGTCCGGATGACCCGGAGCCGGAGCCGGACCTGGCGTTGCAGGCATTGAGCTCGGCAGGCAGCAAAATCTCCAAGGTGGGCGATGTCATCGCGGACCAATTGGAGGTTGAGGGGCAATCCCTGGCGAAGAACGTCGCAGAATATGTGTTCACGTGCTACACCAGCTGGAACTCCCAATTTCCTCTGGACCCGGTGCTTGAAGGTCCCGTTGAAGGAGAAGGCGAAGCTGCTCGAGCCAACGTGTCGGAGGTTGCCCAGAAGGTCGCCCAATTATTCCATAGGGTCTAGGACCATCTCTGTAGTTCTCACTTGTATTTTCTCTTCTTCTTCCTCAATTTTGTAATCCCTCGTCTCCAGATGTAATCCCTTGTCCCCAGATGAATGAAATCCCCAAATTTTTGTGAATTTCACTTTTTGTCTTCAACACTTTTGTCTTCACTTGGCCCCCTGGTAGATGTGCACAATTTGATTGTGAACATGTACCAAGAGGATATTGTGTTTTGTTGAAGACTCATTTGCTCCGAATTTGTAGAGTGTAGGTCCGAAGTCTTCGATAGTGAAGGCCCCCTGAGGTTGTCGGAGCTTAGAAGCTCTGACATTGTCTATCGTTGGAGCTTAGTAGCTCCGACAATAGTCCCTATCAACGCGTAGAGCATCGATAGTTAGTCCTCTGGGGTGTCGGAGCTAGTAGCTCCGGCAATGACCTTTGCCAACACTTAGTTTGTTGGCAGCAGACTCCGTTTGTGGGGTCTTCTCACCATCTTTTATTTAGCATCGACGGCTGGCCCCCCTATCTCTACCGGAGCTTGATTGCTCCGGTGATGCTCGTTTTCAATGCGTAACATCGATTACAAGCCACCTAGGGGAGTTGTTAGCTCCAGCTTTTCTCCATCAACGTAGATTTTATTTTTCCTGCACACTGAAGCCAAGAAAAATAGTAAAATTCATTTCTCGCCTATAACTTTGTCGCGGCTTATGATTCTCAAGAAGATTTTAAGTCAAACGCGATTCTAAACACAACCGAATGCTTTGCCTTTTCTTTCAGATCCAATTGCACTTGGACCCACCTTACTTCGGCCTGCCGGGGTGTAGGTAGAGTGGCGTACTTAGGGTGCTTGACCAGGCTAAGCTGATAGCACACTCCGGCCCTAGATTGGCTTGGCGGCATTCAGGCGAGTGGGCCATGAACAATATTTGAATCCAAAAGAATCGACAATACAACTCGAATTGTATATGAACCGGTCGAACTAAAATTTCTTAAGAATTGCACGTCTTTGTTATAGACAAGAAAGAGAAAAATAAAAAATGTTGAGCCTGTACAAAATAAATGCACGTGGAGTCTATTTCACATGAAGATGTCTTTCATTATAGGTCCGGGGTACAGGGGAAACAAGTACACTCTTAGGGTATGGAACCAGGCTAAGCGTGTTTCATTTCTCGTTTGACCCAGGGTAGCTAGCCACACTTTTAGTCCTGAGACTGTGACAAGTGTTGCATGAACTTTGCGGACCTTCCGGGAAAGGTCCGGCTGTTCTCCCGGAGGAACTACCCGACTCTGTACAATGACTCTATAACATACACCTCAAGTTACTACAGACTCACCTCCGTGATATTAAGTGTAGAACTTACGGAGGTGCTCAATGTTCCAAGGATTTGGGAGAGGTGTCCCATCCTCGGTTGCCAAGCGAACGCTCCCGGGATGGGATACTTTAATCACTCGGAAGGGTCCCTCCCAGCTGGGGGAGAGTTTGTTTAACCCTTCTCTGGATTGTATTCTCCGTAGCACCAGGTCACCTTCCTCGAGCTGTCGATTATGTACATGTCGCTGATGATAGCGCCGAAGGGCTTGGCGGTATCGGGCATTCTGAACAGCTGCTTGGCACCTTCCCTCCTCGAGGGGGTCTAGGTCTTCACGCTGGAGCTGGTCCTGCGTGGCTTCGTCGAAGGTCCGGACCCGGAGTGACCCCAAGGTGATTTCCGGAGGAAGGATTGCTTCAGCTCCATACACCAGAAAGAAGGGTGTCTCTCCAGTTGACCGGTTTGGAGATGTCCTGTTGGCCCATAAAGTAGGCGGAAGCTCTTCAATCCAGTTGGCTCCATGTTTTTTCAAGCGCTCATAGGTGCGCGTTTTGAGTCCTTTAAGGATTTCAGCATTTGCTCTCTCGGCTTGGCCATTGCTGGCTGGGTGAGCTACGGAGGCGTAGCAAACTTGAATGCCGAGGTCTTCGCAATATCCTTGAAATGCAGAGCTTGTGAATTGGGTCCCATTATCAGTGATGATTTTGTTTGGGACTCCAAATCTTCATCAAATGGACTGCAAAAAGTTGATAGCAGATTGCTTGTTGATTGTCACAACTGGAGTTGCTTCTGGCCACTTGGTGAACTTGTCAATGGCGACATACAGGAACTTGTAACCTCCGACGGCTCTTGGTAAAGGTCCCAAGATGTCCATCCCCCACACATCGAAAGGCCATGTAGGAGGTATCATTTGTAAGGGCTGAGCCGGTGTATGAATTTGCTTTGCATGAAATTGACATGCTTCGCATTTCTTCACCAGCTCAGTTGCATTCTGGAGTGCTGTTGGCCAGTAGAAACCATGCTGAAAGGCTTTACCAACCAGCGTGCGGGAAGATGCGTGGTTCCCACACTCGCCTCCATGGATTTCAGAGAGGAGCTCGTAGCCTTCTTCCCTTGTGATGCACCGCATTAGGATGCCGTTGGCACCGCGTCGGTAGAGATCCCCTTCTACCAACGTGTATCTTTTAGCCAATCTGACTACCCGGTCAGCGGATACATCATCGTCAGGAAGGATGTTGTCTTTCAAGTAGTTTCAGATCTCCGAGATCCATGCATCGGAACTAACTTGAGCATTTGAGTCTTGCGTGCTGGGTTGCTCGGAGCTTCCAGCAGCACCTACGACCCTTGATGGCTGCCATGGTAATAGGGCCATCGGGACCGTCAGCTTCGAGATGCTGATCTCGCCCCCTTTGCTCAGTTCGGCAGGATGAGCTGTGGGTTTTGACAACCTCCGGACAAAAGTTCCGTCAGGAGCCGGAGCTCCGGTTGACGCTTTCGTCGAGAGTTCGTCGGCTTCAGCGTTGTGGGCATGCTGGACATGGTGGAGATCTAGGACTTCGAAGTCCTTCTGAAGCCTCTGGACTTCAAGGAGGTAAGCAACTAGCTGGGGATTGTTGCAGGAGCATTCACCCTTCACTTGCTTAATGATGAGCTGTGAATCTCCCTTGACTAGCAGTTGCTTGACACCGTATGACAGTGCCACCTTTAGTCCGTAGATGAGTGCTTCGTACTCCGCCATGTTGTTGGTCGCCTTGAAGTCAAGGTGTACCATGTATTTTACCTTCTCCCCGGTTGGTGCAAGGAGAAGGATTCCAGCTCCGGCCCCCTGCTTTTGCATGGAGCCGTCGAAGTAGAGGGTCCAATGAGGCTCGGTGAAGACTGGAGCTTCGTGTTCCGGCTTCTGCTCACTGGGGCCCCCAGGGTTTGATGGAGAGGGAGTCCATTCCGCCACGAAGTCTGCCAATGCTTGACTCTTGACTGCTTGCCTTGAAATGAATTCGAGATCGAATTCAGCCAATTCCGCTGCCCACTTTGCAATATTCCTAGTTGAGTTGGGATTATGCAAGATTGCTCGAAGTGGGTAAGAAGTCACCACTGAGATCTTGTGAGCTTGGAAATAATGGTGAAGCTTCCTGGAGGCGATAAGAACTGCATAGAGCAGCTTATGCACCTCTAGGTATCGAGTCTTGGCATCATGTAGTACTTCACTGATGAAGTACACTGGGCGCTGAATGGTCCGGACCCTCCCGGAGGGGCCCGGAGCTTCCTCTCCACTGTCTCGGATCCTCCCGGAGGGATCCGGATTTTCTTCGGGGACCTTCGGGTCCTGGCTGGAGGAACCCGGAGCTTCTTCAGAAGCGACCTGGATCCTCCCGGAGGAGTCTGGGTCTTCTGAAGTGGCTTCTTCTGGATTAAAATCTGGGACCTGGGACCCAGACTCGCTTTCAGGAACCTCCGGACCCTCCCGAAGGGGTCTGGATCCTTGAGTATGGGGTAGTTCTGGTCTCTCCGCGACCAAGACTATACTGACGACTTTGTCAGTAGCTGAAATGTAAAGCAACAAAGGCTCACCAGGGTTCGGAGCTACCAGAATTGGTAGGGTGGTGAGGAACTGTTTTAGCCCCTGGAACACCTTTTCTGCTTCTTCAGACCATTGGAATGGTCCGGACTTCCTCAATAACTTGAAGAAGGGGAGTGCCCGTTCTGCCAGTCATGAAATAAACTGGCTGAGGGCTGCTAGACATCCAGTTAGCTTTTGGACATCTTTGATGCGGGCTGGTGGCCGCATGTCTTCAATGGCCTTGATCTTCACTGGATTAGCTTCTATGCCCCTGTGACTTACCAGGAAACCAAGAAGTTTTCTGGAGCTAACCCCGAAGACACACTTGTCTGGGTTTAGCTTTGTGCGGGTGACCCGCAACTTATCGAAGACAGCCTGTAAGGTGTCAAGAAGTGACTCCTTGTTCTTGACCTTGACCACGATGTCATCAACATACACTTCCACTATGTCTCTAATGAGGTCTTCAAAAGTTTTGTACATAGCTCGTACAAAGGTTGAAGCTGCATTCTTGAGACCAAATGGCATGGTTGTATAATAGTACAATCCATCTACTGTGATGAAAGAGGTATGCTCTTCATCTTCCCTAGACATTCTGATTTGATGATACCCAGAATATGCGTCTAGGAAACACAGTAATTCAAACCCAGAGGTAGAATCCACTATCTGATCTATTCTAGGTAGTGGGAATGGATCTTTTGGACATGCATTATTTAGTGTTGTGTAGTCAATACACATCCGAAGCTTCCCGCCGGCCTTGGGCACAACGACTGGGTTTGCCAGCCATTTTGGGTGGAAGACTTCTCGGATGAATCCAGCTTCGAGCAACTTCTTCACTTCTTGTCGAATGAAGTTCTGTCGCTCTACAGATTGCTTCCGAGGCTTCTGGTGCACAGGCCGGGCGTTAGGGTAGATCTTCAGATTGTGCTCAATCACTTCCCTGGGGATCCCAGGCATTTGTGACGGTTGCCAGGCAAACACGTCGACATTAGCCCGGAGGAAAGCGATGAGCGCGAGTTCCTATTTGTCGTTCAATCCTCCCGATATACGGGTGGTCTAAGCGGCATCAGAACCGATTTGGACGACTTTGACGGGGATGTTGCTGTCGCCGCTTGGCTGCACACGAGGTGCAGATGTTGAGCCTCGTTGACGAATGCTTGGGGGTTTTGGAGCTTGCTCCTGCCTGGAGTCCTCCTCTTGCGCCGTGGTAAGTGCATGGAGTTCTTCCAGAGCAGTTACTCCGGCAGTACGATCTCCACGGATCCGGAGAACGCCTACTGGTGTTGGCATCTTTAACACCAGGTAGCCATAATGAGCAGCTGCCATGAATTTGTACAAGGTAGGTCTACCCAAGATGGCATTGAAGGGTAAGTTGATCTGAGCAACGTCAAAGACCAACTTCTCAGTGCGATACTTCTCCCGTGTCCCGAAGGTAACGGGGAGAGTAATAGCTCCGAGTGGGGTAATGGCCCCTGGACCTACTCCGGATAAAGGTCGGGAGGGGTGGAGA
The DNA here is from genome assembly GCA_036927565.1 of Tuctoria greenei. Lineage (NCBI taxonomy): Eukaryota > Viridiplantae > Streptophyta > Magnoliopsida > Poales > Poaceae > Tuctoria > Tuctoria greenei. The sequence goes on along the minus strand of JAYESD010000012.1, from coordinate 5,317,731 downwards.
TCCGAAGGTCGGAGCTGAAGCTTGGTAAAAGCTTCGAATCTTATGAGGTTAAGCCCCGAACCTCCGTCTACCATGACATGGTGGAGCTGGATGTTATTGATGGTAGGAGATACCATCAAAGGTAGCTGACCTGCTCCAACCATACTTTGAGGGCAGTCCGAAGCATCAAAAGTGATGGATGTGTCCATCCACTTTCGATGAGGCTCCGGTCTGGCTGTAGGAGCTACAGCAGCCATGTCCCGACACATAGTCTTGATGACACGGTGGGAGGTGATGTCCCATGATCCACCAAAGATGGTGTTCATGGTCTTCCGACGCTCGTTGTCAGAGACGTCAGAATCATCGTCGACGGAGGTGTAGATGGCCTTCAGGACCTTTTTGGGATCCTGAAAACCTAACTCCTCTTCAGCCGGAGCTTCGTCGACTTTTTGTTTTCCTTCCCTGTGTCGGAAAGGAGATTCTTCTCGACGCTTGTTATAGCGCTCGGCAAGGTTTTGGACCTCCCGGCAGTCTTCCAAACTGTGGCTGCCTGTTTTGTGAATTGGACACCACACCTTGGGTTTGCCACCGTCTTCAGAAGATGGTCGAGGTCGCTTCTCGGGGCGTGGCCCCCGGCCACCCGGAGCTGCAGCAGCGGCAACATTGGATGTACTGGCCGATGGCTTCTTCTTGCCGTTGGTCTTCTTCTTCTTTTTGCCACTCCCAGAGGTAGCAGCTTCTCCTTTGGAGGATTGCTTGTGATCCTCCGGAGTTGGTTTGGAGTGCATCTCACGGCCCTCCGCAGCTCTGACACATTTGTCGGCCAAACTGAAGAGTTTCGTGACACTGGTGATCTCCTTGATCACCAGTTTCTCCAACATCTTCTTGTCCCGAACATCCTGTCTGAATGCCACGATGACAGAGGCGCTAGAGATAGAAGCGATAGTGTTTCGTACCTGAGAGAACCTCTGGATGAATGATCATAGTGATTCTCCCCCCTTTTGCACGACTGCAAAAAGGTCCAGTTCAGTGCCTGGTCGGGTGTATGAACTCCCGAAATTGGCGGTGAACTGTCGGCACAGCTCCTCCCAACTGTTGATGGAGTTGGGTGGAAGGCTCATAAACCAGGACCTGGCGGTCCCAGTTAAAGCCACTGGGAAATAATTGGCCATTACGGTCTCATTTCCTCCAGCTGCCAAGATAGCAGTGGAGTAGATCTGAAGAAATTCGACAGGATTGACGGTCCCGTCGAACTTCTCTGGCAGGTGAGGCCGAAACTTCTGTGGCCACCTGACCATACACAAATGCATGGCCAGGGCTGAACAGCCTCCTCCCACTCCTTCAGGAGCAGGAACATCTTGAGCTTCTCGTCTTTCACGAGCACGCTCAATATGGACTCGGCCGTCCTGTTGGCGGTATCGGCGATCAAGCTCCGCCCAGAGGTCATGAGTTGAAAGCCTGGATACCGTGTGGGTGCGTCGTGCCCCGGAGGGCAACGACGTTACCTGCTGTGATACAACACGTCTCCTGTTGTTGGAAACGTGCAGACCGAGTCTGCCAGACAAGGTCCGTCGCTGCGACGGGGCCCGTCCTGAAGGAGGAGGACCCTGGTTGCTAATGCGGTCGGCTGCTGCTGCAACCAAATGTTCCACATCAGCTCTCCACTGCTCCAGTGCATCTCGGGATGCATCCGGAGGTGGTGGGCGTTGGAGAAGAGCACGTGCTGCATGGAGCGCGTGTTCCGGGTTGTCATGATTTCCCCACGCAGTGACTGACGCCGGTACACCATCGCGCTGTCCAGCTTGATTTGCTGGTGGAGGCGACGGTGGTGGTAGTGTGACTCCTGTTGGCGCTGAGGCCCCTGCTGGTGGCTGCATATTGGAGGGATTGCCACCAATAGCTTGAACAGCAGGATGACCGTTGGATGATCCAGCAGCTGAGTTCACCATTCTCGAAATCTCAGGCTCCCCCTACCTGACGCGCCAACTGTCGGTGGTTTGGATCCGGCAGATCTCCCGACACTACTAAAGTGTTAGAGGAGTTTAATGTTCGGTGTGGGTGCGCGGAGATTCAAGAAGTGAATTGTCAATAGCACAGGAGACACGGAGATTTACGTGGTTCGGGCCGCTTGAGCGTAATACCCTACTCCACGGGTGTGTTGGTGTTGTATTAGCTGTATGAGCTTGTATTGAGCATTTGTCGAATGCGTGTAGCGTCTCTGAATGTCTAGAGTCTGTCGTCGGCCTGTCCTTTTATAGTACAAGGGCATGCTGTTACAAGTTAGCCTGGCCCGACATGTGGCCCTGGCAGTTACTAACATTGATACTCATTCAATACATTTAATTGCCCTTAATGACCGGGTAATGAGCTTTGACAGCACCGTTACTGGTAATTAAGGTCGTCCGATCGTGTGTCATTAATATGGTATTAATGACACTTAATCGGGTCTTGAAGTCCTTGATTCCCCTTTGAAGATCCGGAGCCGTTGTGGAGTCTTCCGGAGGTTAGAGGCTAAAGATCCGACGGTTGGACACGTGGCAGCTCTGGAGCATACTATGGGAAACAGGTAGCTCCGGAGCTACCTGACCCATGTCAGTTCTGGAGCTTTCCTCGGTCTGGGGTTAGGTCCGGGGGTGCCATTTCGATGCATAGCCCGGAGCTTCCCCCTTGTGGGCGGTAGCTTCGGTTTGATAGTACACGTGGTGACCCTAGGATTAACCATGTTGGAGAAGCGGGTCCGGTTATATCTGACATGTGGGCCTCCGAAGGTCTTCAAATCAAGTAGATGACTTTCCTTTGAGATCTTTGTAACCTCAAGGGGTGTACGGTTTCTAGGGTACCGACAGGTGTGCTCAAGGGAAAGCTTTATCTTGTGGATTTTGCCGTGGATAAAGCTCAACTTGACACATGCTTAATGGCAAAAACCAACATGGGATGACTTTGGAATAGAAGACTAGCCCATGTTGGGATGAGGAACCTACAAAAGATTCTTAAGGGCGAGCACATCTATGGCTTGAAGGATGTTGTGTTTGAAAAAGATAGGCCATATAGCGCTTGCCAAGCCGGGAAGCAAGTAGGAGCTCAACACCCGTCCAAGAATATCATGACGAAGACAAGGCCTTTGGAACTGCTACACATAGATCTTTTCGGGCCAATAACCCACATTAGCATTGGCGGTAACAAATATGGTCTTGTTATTGTTGATGATTTTTCTCGTTTCACTTGGGTATTTTTCTTGCATGATAAGGGTGAGACTCACGGTGTCCTCAAGAGGTTCTTGAGGAGAGCTCAAAATGAGTTCACCTCAAGAATCAAGGCTATAAGAAGCGACAACGGCACCAAATTCAAGAACACTCAAGTGGAAGAGTTCTTGAATGAGGAGGGCATCAAGCATGAATTTTCAGCCCCCTACTCCCCTCAACAAAATGGGGTGGCGTAACGGAAGAATAGGACACTCATTGAGATGTCAAGGATGATGCTTGATGAGTACAAAACATCGGATCGGTTTGGGGCGGAGGCGGTTAACACCTCTTACCATGCCGTCAACCGATTGTACCTCCACCGCCTCCTCAAGAAGACCCCCTACAAGCTTCTAGTTGGTAAGAAACCAAATGTCTCTTACTTTCGTGTCTTTGGGAGCAAATGCTATATTCTCAACAAGAAGCCTAGGACTTCAAAGTTTGCTTCAAAGTCTGATGAAGGTTTCTTGCTTGGTTATGATTCAAACACCCACGCTTACCGTGTCTTCAACAAATCCTCCAGGATTGTTGAAATAGCATGCGACGTGGTGTTTGATGAAACTAATGGCTCCCAAGTGGAGCAAGTTGATTAAAATGTGTTAGATCAAGAAGACTCTCCACAACAAGCTCTTAGAAGGATGGCACTTGGAGATGTTCATCCACAAGAACAACCTCAAAACTCAAGTGATCAACCACAAGATGATGCAAGTCATCCTCCACGTGACCAAGTTGAAGATGGACAAGTGGCACCTCACCATGATCAAGAAGACGAAAGTCAAGAGGGAAGCATACATCAAGGGGGAGACCTAGAAGAAGAAGAGGATGATGATGACTCAAGAGTTCAACCTCCACATCCTCGTGTGCATCAAAGTGTTCAACGGGATCACCCCGTTGACATCATCCTAGGAGACATTACAAAAGGGGTAACCACTCGTTCTCGTGTTGCTAACTTTTGTGAACATTACTCCTTTGTCTCTTCTTTGGAGCCTCATAAGATTGAAAATGCATTGAGAGACCCGGATTGGGTGGTGGCCATGCAAGAGGAGCTCAACAACTTTGAGAGGAACAAAGTTTGGGAGCTTGTCAAGCGCCCACAAGCAAATGTTGTGGGCACCAAGTGGGTGTTCTGCAACAAGCAAGATGAGCATGGTGTGGTGACAAGGAACAAGGCACGACTTGTGGCCAAGGGGTACTCACAAGTCGAAGATTTGGATTTTGATGAAACCTTTGCTCCCGTAGCTAGGCTAGAGTCAATTCATATATTACTTGCTTTTGCTACTCACCATGATTTTAGCTCTACCAAATGGACGTCAAGAGTGCGTTCCTAAATGGTCTAATCAAGGAGGATGTCTATGTGGAGCAACCGCCGGGTTTTGAAGACCAGGACAACCCAAACCATGTCTTCAAATTACGTAAGGCTCTCTATGGCCTCAAACAAGCTCCTAGAGTTTGGTACGAGTGCCTTAGATACTTTATGATTCAAAATGGTTTTAAGATAGGAAAAGTTGACTATACTCTCTTTACAAAGCACTTTAATGATGATCTCTTTGTGTTCCAAATATATGTCGATGACATCATATTTGGTTCTACTAACAAAGTGTTTTGTGATGAGTTTTCTAAGATAATGACAGAGAGATTTGAGATATCCATGATGGGGGAGTTGAAGTTCTTTTTAGTTTTCCAAGTCAAGCAAATCAAAGAAGGCACATTCATAAGTCAAACAAAGTACACTCAAGATATATTAAAGAAGTTTGACATGGACAAGGTCAAACACATCAAGACTCCAATGGGGACTAATGGACATCTAGACCTCAACAAAGACGGTCCAAGTGTGGACCAAAAGGTATATCGTTCTATGATTGGTTCTTTGTTATATCTTTGTGCATCTAGACCGGATATTATGCTTAGTGTGTGTATGTGTGCACATTTTCAAGCTGCACCTAAGGCGTGTCATTTGACCGCCGTTAAGAGAACTCTTAGATATTTATTTCACACACCTAGCCTAGGACATTGGTACCCCAAAGGATCCAAGTTTAACCTTATTGGCTACTCCGATGCGGATTATGCGGGGTGCAAAGTTGATAGAAAGAGCACATCCGGGACATGTCAATTCCTGGGTAGATCCTTAATGTCTTGGTCCTCCAAGAAACAAAACTTCACTGCTCTTTCCACAGCCAAAGCGGAGTATGTCGCAGCCGGAAGTTGTTGTGCACAACTTCTTTGGATGCGACAAACTCCAAGGGATTATGGTATAAACTTGCGCCATATTCCACTCCTATGTGACAATGAGAGCGCAATCAAAATAGCCTATAATCCGGTTGAGCATTCGAGGACAAAGCACATCGATATTAGGCATCACTTCTTGAGAGATCATTCCTTGAAGGGGGATATAATGATTTTCCATGTAAGAACCGAGAACCAACTAGCTGATATATTCACCAAGCCCCTAGATGAGAAGCGTTTTTGTGAGCTTAGGAGTGAGCTTAATATATTAGATTCTCGAAATGTGGCTTGAAACATGCACATCTGAATGTTTACTTTGCACCTTATTCAAAAGAACATATGTGTTTGAAAAATTCATCTCTATCTCGATTTTCTCCAAAATATTTGAAAAACTTTTGACTTTGTGAGTTATGGTCATAGTTTGATTGTTGATTGCTTACTGAGCATATTCATAAAGTTTTGTTGTGGTAATATGTCCAAAAGGATCTTCTATAGTGGCTAAAACTCAAATATATATGGTTTCAGCCTTTTAGGACCGGACTAGTCCGCCCTGTGGCCGGACAAGTCCGGATCCAGACTGGTCCGGGTCTGGTCCACTGACCGGACTAGTCCGGCCCTATACCGGACTAGTTCGGCCCCTCGGGACTTAAACCCCCAGGAGGCGGCCAAACCCCTCCTCTCCCTCTCACTTGCCTCTCTCACTTCCTCACGCTCGAAAATCTCCCCTTTTGGGCGATTTTCAATTTCCTCCACCAAAAACCGATTCCAATCCATGCATTGGCCCTTTGGAAACGTGGGAGACTTTTCCCAATAATTCCCGACGCGATCCATCCCCGATCTTGTCAATTTGTCAAGATTTGAAGAGGTATTCCTCTCTTTTCAAAAACTTTCCTCATTCTTAATTCATAGAGTTTTTGATAGGTGCCTTTTCATTAAAGTTGTTTCTAGTACCCTTGTGATCATAGCCTAGGAGTATTGCAACTTGTTTCAAAGATTTTTAGAAAACCCGTTAGGGTTAGGGTTCATCCTGTGTAATCCGGACAAGTCCGCCCCTGGGGTGGACAAGTCCGGTTTACACAGGACAAACTCTAACTTTAATTTTTTTCATGATTTATTTCACACTATTCCACTTTCTTAACCTTCTATCCTATGCCTTCTTCCTGTTTCAGCAGTAATGGCAGCTCCTGGCCGATCCGTTTCTCCTCCCACTGACCCCAAATGGGACGCTGAGTAGCTTCGCCTTGGTGAGGAACGGGCACGGGCAGAGGTTGAGGCTGCTAAGAAGCACCTCGAGCAGCGAGAGAGAGAGAGGAAAAGCAGCCAAGCAACAGCAAGCTCTCGCATCATCTAAGGCCGCAACTACGACCTACAATGAGGATGAAGCATTGGCACGTGCCATAGAGGAGTCCCACAAGGAGCTCCGAAAAAAGAAGCGAGAGGAGCGAGAGGCACATAACTCTCAAGCTGTCGCAACACAAGTCTCCAAACGGAAGAAACTAGTAACAATGGGAGAGAAGGAAAGGGCTAAGGCGCAAGTCCAAGAGGAAGTTGCTGAACGCCAGATCGAGAGAGATCCAAAGAAGGTCAAAGCTCCGGATCCTACTGAGCCAAAGAAGAAAAAGCCCTCTCTAAAGGTACCAGCAAAGAAGGCCAAAGGTCGTGTAATCAAGGAGAAGGGGCAGGCCAAACCCATTGGCCCCTTGTAGGTACACACTCCTGAAAGAAACCCTAATCGGCAACGTGAGTTGGCTGCAAATGTATTCCATGAGAAATGTCGGAGTTTGGTTCCGACAATTCCCCTGGTACTACCGTTGGTAGCCCGCGGAGTTTGTAGTTCAGTATTGGGCGCGCAGAGATTCAAAAGATGATGGCAAATATACACAGGGATTTACGTGGTTCGGGCCACCTGAGCGTAATACCCTACTCCACGGGGTGTGTAGTTGTTGTATTGGGTGTCTAAGTTGAGTACGGGAGAGGTCTCAGCGTTCAAAGAGCCCTCCCTTGTGAATCGTCGACCAGTCCTTTTATAGTACAAGAACTGGTCGTTACACCGTTAGCCTGGCCCGACATGTGGCCCTGGCGGTTACTGATGCTTAATACACAATTAATGAGGTTAATTACCCTTAATAGCGTGGTAACGGGCCTTGATAGTGTCGTTACTGGTATTAAGAGCCTTCCGATAGTGTGTTAGTAATATGGTATTAATGACACTTAATCGGGTCTTGAAGTCTTTGATTACCCCTTGAAGGTCCGAGCCGTTGGGGGTCCACCAGTCTGATTGTTGAGGCTGAAGGTCCGGCGTTTGGACACGTGGCAGCATCGAAGCTTTCCGTCTGGGGCAGGTAGGTCCGGTGTAGATGTACACATGTCGGTACCGGAGCTTCCCTCTGTCGGGGGTTAGGTTCGGGGGTGCCACACAGGTGTTTAGCCCGGAGCTATCCCATGTGTAGGATGCAGGTTCGGTTGCTGTATACACGTGGCAGCACGAGGACTAACCATAGATGGGAGGCGGGTCCGGTCCCGTATGACAAGTGGGGCCTTCGCAGATCTCCAACTCATACAGGTGAAGTTCTTTTGGTCTTTTTATAGTCCCAAGGGGTATACGGTACGCAGGGTACCGACAGTGGCTCCCTGGGCCCACCTCTGGGAGAGACCTTTTGGATGAAGTCGTTCTGCCGTAGGTGGGTCCATCCTTCGGTTTTCGAGCCGTGTCTTCAGGGGTCTTCGGATGTGCTGTTGGCGGTAGTTCGTAGTTAAACCAACGCCGCGTGTGTAAGTGCATCTAGGATATCCCTTGTGGATTTTGGCTAATTGATGACGGACATATGAGATCCTAATGAAACTATTGAGATGATTGCAGGACAAACAAAGTGAAACAGCTCGGTACACATAGAAAGGTGAAAAATGGAGTGGTGTCCAAAGAGGAATACTTTGATGGAATATAGAAGAACAAATTAGATTTTAAATGTATAGGGTGTGTATGAAAGACACACTCCAAGAGCTCACGACCTTGCGCAGGGGTAAGAGTTTTAAAATTATCCTAACATCTCACAGTGCACCAGACTAGTTCGATCATGGACCAGACTAGTCCGCCAGACTTTATGGAGTCCATCTTCACATAGGGCCGGACAAGTTCGTTTTCCAACTGGACTAGTCCGGCAGACTTTCTTGAGTCTATCTTCACATAGGGCCGGACAAGTCCGTTTTCCAACCGGACTAGTCCGCCAGACTTTCTGGAGTCCATCTTCACATAGGGCCGGACAAGTCTATTTTCCAACTGGACTAGTCCAACAGACTTTCTAGAGTCTCTCTTCACATAGGGCCGGACAAGTCCGTTTTCCAACCGTACTTGTCCGCCAAACGTTCTGGACATCGAGTTGCGCTGTGACCGGACAAGTCTGGGCTTTCATCGGACTAGTCCGGTATTAGGGTTTAACAACGGTAACTTTTTGGAAACCCTATAAAAGGAGGATCCACGGCCTTCCTCAGGAGACACACGTCGAATCCTGCTGAAAATACAAACCCTAGCACCGCCACCTTGTCCCAAGAGCCCAAAACACATCTCCTCACACATCTAAAGTGCAAAAAGAGTAAAATCAATTGAACACTTGGATTCGGGATTGGGAGATCGTCGTTCCTTTGTTGCGAGCTCTTGGGATTTGATCTTTCTACACTCATATTCTACATTGTAATACTTTCAAGTGTATTTGATCGCTTCTTTCATTGTAATTCTTGTGGGAGCCCTCAACGTGTGAGGTTGCCCCACAAACTCGGTGATTTCCCGTCCTAGTGGAATCAAGTCGACCTGTGTGGTGACTTGAAGAGGGAAAGGGTTGGAGACCCGGCTCTGTGTGAGATTCCTCAACGATGACGTAGATCTCCTGGTGAGATCAAACCTCGGTAAAAATTCGTGTCTCTTATGCCTTATTTCTTTACCATTTTGTTCATTAGATCAGTTGATTGCTAAACATCAATTTAAGTTGCTTATAAGTTTTCACGTGCATTCTTACGATAATCTTAAATCAAAGTATCTGTTGTTCTCATTTCCGCTGCTAAAAGAATCTAGTTTCCCAAATAACACTTAATCAATTCACATATTTCAGCACACCGGACTAGTCCGCCCACACAACCGGACTAGTCCAGTCAAACAAGTTTTTGACGACTCTATTAAGTGTGCAGGAAATTTTCAAGGCCTATTCAACCCCCCTCTAGGCCACACTCAATTGGTATAAGAGCAAGGTTCTCCGTCAACCAGACTCACATCTGAGAGAGATCAATGGCCTCTAAGAAGAACAACGATATCCCGAAGACAACATCAATGAGGAGGAACAAGAAGCTAAAGCCTTCGATGTGCTGAAAGAAAGCCCACATTATGATGAAGAAGTGCGACAGCTAAAGGCACTCCTGAGAAATAAACTGCTGGCACAAAAAGGAAAAGAAGAAGAGAAGACGACTGGGAGTGGTCATCACGACTACTCCCGATATCCTTACAACTACAACCGCCTCAATTCAAACAATCACTATCTCTCTATTCCTATGGGAAAGCCTCCACAGTTTGACGGAAGTGACTACACCATGTGGAAATACAACATGAAAATGCATCTAATATCTCTGAATCCTAGTCTGTGGCACATTGTTTGCACAGGCATAGATATCCCGGACACGGATGAGGAACTCACTCCAGAACAAGAACAAGAGATTCACAGGAATGCACAAGCCGTCGCGGTGATCACATCATCACTAAGCAGAGAGGAATTCACCAAGATCGATGGATTAGAAAGTGCAAAAGAAATCTAGGATACACTTAAGACAGCTCACGAAGGAAATAGGTCAGTTCGTGAAGCTAAAATTGAGATGCTTGAAGGAGAGTTGGGGAGATTTGCTATTGAAGAAGGCGAATCACCTCAAGACATGTACAACCGAATGAAGGCACTCATCAACAAAATTCGTGCCTATGGAAGTAAGAAATGGACAGATCACGGGGTGGTCAAAAGAATGATTAGAGCCTTCATGCCAAGAAACATCACACTTTGCTCAATGATTAGAGAAAGCCCTGGATTTCACAAAATGACTCCCGATGAGTTATTGGGGAAGATCATAAATCATGAAATGATGGAGAAAGAGGCTGAATACGTCAACGACTTAGCCGAACTCACCTCTTCCAAAAGGAAAGAAGTTGCTCTCAAAGCAACGTGCAAACCCAAACTCAAAGAAACTCGTGAAGACCAAGATGACGGAGATACAAGCGACGAGATTACCGATCTTGATGATGAAGAAATGGTACTCTTTATCAAGAAGTTCAAGCGTATGATGAAAAGAAGACACGACAACAATTCAAATGAAGGCAAAAGCAAGGATAAAGGGAAATCCAAAGCTCGACGCACTTGCTACAACTGCGGAGAGTATGGTCACTTCATGGTGGACTGCCCGTATGAAGAAAACAAAAAGAAGAAGGAAACAAGACCTCAAGAAAAGAAAAATTACAGAAAAAGAAGACAAGCCCATCAAGCTCACATTGACAAGGAGTGGGACTCAAATGACGAGTCCTCCTCCGATGAAGAAGAATAGATGGCCACTATCGCAGTCAAGAAACCTACTATGAGAGCCACACTCTTCCCAAACATGGGAGGACGAGATATGAACAACCACACTTGCCTTATGGCTAAGGAAGGCAAGAAAAAGGTTCGACTTACTCCTCCTACGCTAAATTCCTCTATTGATGACTTTGATAGCTCTAGTGATAATGAAGAAATGTTTAGATGATTAAGTAAAATTGCTTTAAAGAAAATGGAAATGTTGTCGAACAAAATCTTTGAAAAGGAGAAACTTGTTAACCGACAAGAAGATATGCTCATCCGTGAAAGGAAGAGATATCAAGAAGTTGAAAAGCTTCTTGAGCTTGAAAGAGAAAAGAACAAGTCACTTGAGTTTGAGCTAGTCTTGAGTAAAGAAACTTATTCAAAGCTAGAGCACTCGCATATTGCAATCAAGGAAAAACTTGCTAACTTGTCAAAAGTTAACAAGATCCTTGAGGTGCAAGTTGAGTCGCTCAAGCAAAGTGACTCCTCTTCCTCCAAAGATATGAGTTCGATAACAATAGGAACCTGCACTTTCTCTAGTAAGAAGAATGTTATTTAAAATACTTCAACTTCTCAAAATATGCATCCTTCCACAAGCGGCATCTTTGATAAGGAGAAGATCAAATATGCACGCAGCGCATATATGGTCACTAGACCTCCTAATGTCAAAGATGGCATTGGTTTTGACAGGAACAAACACATGTCTATTCCTAATCATGCTAAGAGTAGAATCACTTTTGTTAAGGAAAAATCCCATGAATCTGATTCACAAATATTGTTTCGTACATTTGATGCTTCCTATGTTCTTACGAAAAACAAATATGGAAAAGTCATTGCTAAATATACAGGGCCACGCCACAAGAACCTGAAAACTTGTGTGTGGGTGCCCAAGACTCTTGTGACTAACCTGAGAGGACCCAAGCAAGCTTGGGTACCTAAAGACAAGGAATAATTCCGTTTTGCAGGCTTACTCCTCCGGTGGATCTAAATGGGTGCTAGATAGCGGATGCACAAATCACATGACCGAAGAGAGAGGTATGTTTGTGTAGTACGAGTACAACAAGGATCCAAGTGAAGGCATATACTTTGGAGACAACAGCCAAGGAAAAGTCCTTGGTAGCGGTAACATTGAAATATCCTCTCAACACACCTTATCTAATGTTTTACATGTAGACTCTCTAGATTATAATCTTTTGTCAATATCTCAACTATGCGACAAAGGTTACAACTGTTTATTCACTAATGAGGGTGTGACCATTTTTAGAAGAAGCGATGGCTCGATTGCATTCAAGGGAATGTTGAAGGGAAAGCTTTATCTTGTTGACTTCAACAAAGATAAAGTCGAACTCAACACTTGCTTGGTTGCTAAGACCAACATGGGATGGCTGTGGCATAGACGGCTAGCCCATGTTGGGATGAGAAATCTGCAGAAACTTCTAAAAGGTGGTCACATCCGTGGTCTTAAGGATGTGGTTTTTGAAAAAGACAGGTCGTGCAGCGCTTGTCAAGCAGGAAAACAAGTCGGAGCACCACACCCCGCCAAGAATGTGATGACTACCGCAAGACCGCTGGAACTTCTCCACATGGATTTCTTTGGTCCAATTGCGTACATCAGCATCGGCGGTAACAAATACGGTTTAGTAATTGTTGATGATTTTTCAAGATTTACCTGGGTATTTTTCTTGTATGATAAATCAGAAACTCAGGGAATCCTCAAGTAGTTCTTGAAGAGAGCTCAGAACGAATTCTCATCAACCATAAAGAATATTAGAAGCGACAACGGGACAGAATTCAAGAACACCCAAGTTGAAGAGTATCTCAATCTAGAAGGGATAAATCATGAGTTCTCGGCACCCTACTCCCCTCAACAAAACGGAGTGGCCAAAAGGAAGAACAGAACATTGATCGAAATGACAAGAACTATGTTGGATGAATACAAAGCATCAGATCGATTTTGGGCAGAAGCGGTGAACACCGCTTGTCATGCCACAAATCGGCTGTACTTTCACCGACTACTGAAGAAAACTCCATATGAGCTTCTTACTGGTAAAAAGCCTAATGTTTCTTATTTCAAAGTCTTTGGTTGTAAATGTTTTATTCTGAACAAGAAACTGAGGGCCTCGAAGTTCGCTTCGAAGTCCGATGAAGGGTTCTTGCTCGGATATGAATCGAATGCCTACGCCTATCGTGTCTTCAACAAGGTGTCCAGCCTTGTTGAAGTAGCACGTGTTGTAGTGTTCGATGAATCTAACGGCTCACAAGTGGAGCAAGTCGATAGGTGTGTGCTAGATAAAGAGGAAGCTCCATATGAAGCGCTGAAGAAAATGGCACTTGGTGACATCTTACCACAAGAGCGAACATTAGACTCAAATGCACAAGATTAACTTCAACATGGAGGCAATGATCAAGGGGGAGCTCTTGCACAACATCAAGATGAGGAAGATCAAGAAGATCAAGACAATCATGGAAGCAATGATCTAGGGGGAGACAATGCACATGAAGATAATGAAGAACAAGCAACTACACAAGTTCCACACCCAAGAGTACATCAGAGCGTGCAAAGAGACCATCCTGTCAACAATATCATTGGAGATATTGCTAGGGGAGTAACTACTAGATCTCGAGTTGCAAATTTCTGTGAATACTATTCTTTTGTGTCTTTTCTGGAACCATACATGGTAGAATAAGCCTTAAGGGATCCATACTGGGTGATTGCAATGCAAGAGGAGTTGAACAACATCAAAAGAAATGAAGTGTGGGAGCTGGTGGAGAGACCAAGGGGCGAACATCGTTGGAACCAAATGGGTCTTCCAAAACAAGCAAGATGAACATGGAGTAGTAACAAGAAATAAAGCGAGATTGGTGGCCAAAGGTTATTCTCAGGTCGAAGGTTTGGACTTCGATGAAACTTTCGCTCCTGTAGCTAGACTTAAGTACATTCATATTTTATTGGCACATGCTACTCACCATAATTTTAAGCAGTATCAAATGGACGTCAAAAGCGCCTTACTAAATGGTCCGATAAAGGAGGAAGTTTATGTGGAGCAGCCACCAGGATTCAAAGACCAAAGGTATCCCAACCATGTCTACAGACGGCGTAAGTCTCTCTATGGCCTCAAACAAGCTCCTCGAGCTTGGTATGAGTGCCTTAGAGATTTTCTAACTCAAAATGGATTCAAAATTGGTAAAGCTGACTATACACTCTTCACTAAACATTGTGATGATCATCTATTCGTATGTCAAATTTATGTTGATGACATTATCTTTGGATCCACTAACAAGTCTTTCTGCGAAGAATTTAGCAAAATTATGACAGATAGGTTCGAGATGTCAATGATGGGCGAATTGAAGTTCTTCTTGGGATTCCAAGTGAAGCAACTGAGAGAAGGTACATTTATAAGCCAAACCAAATATACACACGACATTCTCAAGAAATTCAATATGGACAAAGCCAAGCCCATCAAGACACCCATGGCCATCAACGGACATCTCGACCTCAATGAAGACAGTCCAAATGTGGACCAAAAGGTATATCGGTCCATGATCGGCTCCTTACTTTATTTATGTGCATCTAGGCCAGATATTATGCTTAGTGTTTGCTTGTGTGCAAGGTTTCAAGCTGCACCTAAAGAGTGCCACTTAATTGCTATAAAAAGAATCCTAAGGTACCTTGTGCACACACCCAACTTGGGCCTTTGGTATCCCAAAGGATCCAAATTTAACTTGATAGGTTATTCTGACACCGACTATGCAGGATGCAAAGTCGATAGAAAGAGCACGTCAGGGACTTGTCAATTTCTTGGTAGGTCCCTAGTTTCTTGGTCATCTAAAAAGCAAAACTCCATTGCTCTTTCCACAGCATAAGCAGAGTATGTTGCAGCCGGTAGTTGTTGCGCACAACTACTTTGGATGCGACAGACTCTTAGGGACTACGGCTACAATCTAAGCCATATCCCACTTCTATGTGATAATGAAAGTGCTATAAAAATTGCACAAAACCCTGTAGAGCACTCAAGAACTAAGCACATAGATATCCGTCATAACTTTCTTAGAGATCATTCTTTAAAAGGTGACATTGCTATTTCACATATTAGGACTGAAAAACAACTTGCGGATATTTTTACCAAACCATTAGATGAGAAAAGGTTTTGTGAGCTTAGGAATGAGCTTAACATTCTTGACTCTCGAAATGTGGCTTGAAACGTTGCATACCTGGTTGAAACTTCAAATGTTACTTTTTATTGTTAAAACTGCTCCTCATCCCTTTTCTTCTAAGAAAACTATTTTAATGAAGAAATCTTGCAGTTTATGACCACTTTCATTGTTACTTGCCTACTGGTCGTAATTACCATGATTATTTGCAAAATTATTGTTCTTGGATCACTATTAATCATCTCTATATGTATCAAGTCTGTTGAAACCGGACTTGTCCGGTTCTCCACCAGACTAGTCCGGACAGACGAAATACTTAGGTTTTCCAGGGGCACCGGACTAGTCCGCCTCCTTGATTGGACTAGTCCGGTCTGTCGTATATGAGCGGTTGGCCGGCCCAGACATCTCTTAAACCCTAGCCCCCAAAGCAGAAAGACTTGGTCTCCCTCTCCTCTCCTAAACCCTAGCCCCCAAAGTAATTTTCGGGTTGAGCCCTCAAAATCGAAGTTTTCTCCGTGGGAATTCCTCTCCTCGACGAGTGGACTCTCCCCTCCGGACTCATGCAAACAGATTCTTGTCTCTTCAAAGTGAATCTTCAAATCTCGTTAAATTTCACCCTAAAACCAAATTCTCAACTTTTCTCGTTCTATCTCGTTTCCCTTAATTCCAAGGTTGTACATTGGCTTCAGAGATGTATTCCTACCACTTTCCTGCCCTTTTGTATCCTTGGATAGAAGTTTTGATTCAAAGGGAATCGTTAGGGTTCTTATGCCAGGCCGGACTAGTACGACGCTCAGATGCGGACAAGTCCGGTACACCGGACAAGTCTGCACTCTGAAACCGGACAAGTCCAGTCTCTAACATCTGAATCCCTACATTGCCTTCAATCCTTGATTCATTCTTATCTAATCCGTGAACTCCTTATCAGGCACGATGTCTTCAGGCTCATATGATAGCTCTTTCCACTTTGATGAAGAAGTTCAACGCGAAAGAGTGAGGAGAGCCAAGGAGAGAGTTATGAAGAAAAGACATGATGTCAATGTCCACTTTCCACCCTCCGAAGACAATCTGCCTAAGAAGAGGAAGGTTATTGTCAAAAAAGCTCAAGGAAAAGCTGCAGCTGAGAGCTCATTAGGGCCAAAAAGGGCTCTCAATAAAGGGAAGGGACTTGCTAGTGGTCCCATTGGGCCTTTGAAGATGAAAAACTCCAGTCACCACAACAGGCAGCCCTCTAGTGAGGATTTCACTAGGAAAGGGGGTGAGCTAGCTGATAACTTCAGAAAGATTGAAGTGTATAATCAACATAAACAATGCTCTGACCCAAGATTCTGGAGCAACTTCCATGCAGACTACTACGAGCACGCGTACATGAAGATGAAGAATCCTGTAATGGAGAGTCAATGGCTAAATGTTGGATACCTGCAGTCGAAGAGGTATACTGCTTTCCGTGAGGTGGTTGAGGCTTTGGAGAGGCACGGTCTGAAGGAACTGCTTTCCTTCGAGTATAACTGGAACAATGATGTTATTACCCAATTTTACTCCACCCTCTACTTTGCCCGTGGTGATGGAGACAGTCTTACTTGGATGACTCATGGTTTCAAGTATAGTGTCACTTATGATGAATTTGCAAGGATCCTTCACCTTGAACACACTCTGGATCATGAGTTTGTCATCCACAATCTGCAACCTTTGGAGAAGGATGAGCTTAAGTTCCTCTATGACACAAGGATGTCCTATGTTCCTCCCACCATCAAATATCTGAAGCCCTTCTTTGTGGTACTCAACAGAGTGTTGAGGAAGACAATAGCCCCGAAAGATGGAGATGCGGGGACTATCCAAGGAACCTTGAAGACCCTAATGAAGGTCATTAGTGGAAGGAGATCGTTCAAAGTTTTTGAGTACATCTACAACGACATTGTGAACATCTCAATAACTCCCAATAGGTCTTGCGGGTATGCACCGTACATCATGTTCATGATTGAGAAAGTGACCGGACTCGAGTTTGTCAAGGATGTTTGTCATACGGGGTTGAAGCCACAAAAGCCCACCGAGTACACCCTTCCCTCAGCACCAACTGCTCCTTCCTCCCCCGCAGCAGAGAGGAGATCTAAACAATCTCATGATGCAGTTGCTCCTCCTGGCTCTTCTCCTGTCCATGAACCCTCCGGTGGCATCCTCAAAATGCTCTCCTCCATCTTTTCCTGCTACCGCAAGATCAAAGACAGGCAGCGTAAACATCAATAGTATGTGAATGCCAATATCAAGTCTATCTGTGAAAATCTTGAGATTGAGCTGGTTGGATCACCACCCGCCTACGAGGACTTAGAGGAAGATCCTGCTGCGGTGAATGACGATGATGGTGAAGATGAAGATTGGACTGAAACTGAAGAAGGGAGCAGCGATGAGTGATTCCCCTCGATTTTTCCCTTTTTGGTGCCTTGATGCCAAAGGGGGAGAGATTGAGACTAGATTGAGACTCGAACTATCTCTAGTATTAGTTATTAAGCTTTTGTGATCGAGGGCATGTACCTATTTTTAAAACTTTGTAATGCAATATTTCCTTTCCTATGTGTGATGCTTATTGTTGCTCTAGTGCTTACTTCTATGTTCATTATTGTTTATCT
Organism: Tuctoria greenei; assembly: GCA_036927565.1. NCBI lineage: Eukaryota > Viridiplantae > Streptophyta > Magnoliopsida > Poales > Poaceae > Tuctoria > Tuctoria greenei. Next base: position 5,299,935 of record JAYESD010000012.1, on the reverse strand, counting down.
TTAGTTCATCACATTTTGTTGATCACACACCTGTTAGGCACCCCACCATAAGGTGTGTGTATATGTGAGAAGCATTTTGTGAATTAATTGTTATTCTCATATGTACACACCTTATGAAAATCAAAATTTTATTCTCAGTTGTGATATCTCAAATGGTTGTCATCAATCACCAAAAAGGGGGAGATTGTAAGTGCATCTAGGATATCCCTTGTGGGTTTTGGCTAATTGATGACGAACATATGAGATCCTAATGAAACTATTGAGATGATTGCAGGACAAACAAAGTGAAACAGCTCGGTGCACACAAAAAGGTGAAAAATGGAGTGGTGTCCAAAGAGGAATACTTTGATGGAATTTAGAAGAACAAATTAGGTTTTAAATGTATAGGGTGTGTATGAAAGACACACTCCAAGAGCTCACGACCTTGCGCAGGGGTAAGGGTTTTAAAATTAACCTAACATCTCACAGTGCACCAGACTAGTCCGATCATGGACCGGACTAGACCGCCAGACTTTCTGGAGTCCATCTTCACATAGGGCCGGGCAAGTCTGTTTTCCAACCGAACTAGTCCGACAGACTTTCTGGAGTCCATCTTCACATAGGGTCAGACAAGTCCGTTTTCCAACCGGACTAGTCCGCCAGACTTTCTGGAGTCCATCTTCACATAGGGCTGGACAAGTCCATTTTCCAACCGGACTAGTCCGCCATACTTTCTGGAGTCTCTCTTCACATAGGGTCGGACAAGTCCGTTTTCTAACCGGACTTGTCCGCCAAACTTTCTGGACATCGAGTTGCACTATGACCGAACAAGTCCGGGCTTTCACCGGACTAGTCTGGTATTAGGGTTTAACAACGGTAACTTTTTGGAAACCCAATAAAAGGAGGATCCACGGCCTTCCTCAGGAGACACACGTCGAATCCTGCTGAAAATACAAACCCTAGCGCCGCTACCTTGTCCCAAGAGCCCAAAACACATCTCCCCACACATCTAAAGTGCAAAAAGAGTAAAATCAATTGAACACTTGGATTCGGGGTTGGGAGATTGTCGTTCCTTCGTTGCGAGCTCTTGGGGTTTGATCTTTCTACACTCATATTCTGCATTGTAATACTTTCAAGTGTATTTGATCTCTTCTTTCATTGTAATTCTCGTGGGAGCCCTCAACGTGTGAGGTTGCCCCACAAACTCGGTGATTTCCTGTGCTTGTGGAATCAAGTCGGCCTGTGTGGTGACTTGAAGAGGGAAAGGGTTGGAGATCCGACTCTGTGTGAGCTTCTTCAAAGAGGACGTAGATCTCCTGGTGAGATCGAACCTCGGTAAAAATTTGTGTCTCTTGTGCCTTATTTCTTTTACATTTTGTTCATTAGATCACTTGATTGCTAAACATAAATTTAAGTTGCTTATAAGTTTTCACGTGCATTCTTACGATAATCTTAAATCAAAGTATCTGTTGTTCTCATTTCTGCTGCTAAAAGAATCTAGTTTCCCAAATAACACTTAATCAATTCACATATTTCAGCACACCGGACTAGTCCGCCCGCACTACCGGACTAGTCCGGTCAAAGAAATTTTTGACGACTCTATTAAGTGTGCAGGAAATTTTCAAGTCCTATTCACCCCCTCTAGGCCACACTCAACGTGGCATATCCAGGATGCGGCAGGTGAGATCTGAGCATGCGGATCTCACACAATTGAAGGCCGCCAGTTCCCGATGCAAAAATCGTATTGGTTCCGCGCGCCCTGTCAGGCCGCCGCCCTCGGGCTTCCCGCCTTTCATGATGACAATCGTTCGCCTGGAGTAAGGACCTCGACTTGATCGTCGGGGTGGTCCTGGGCCCCCTTGTCATTGGCAGGGTGAAGATTTTGAATTGTATTGTCGGCTCCTTTGTGGTTTCCATCCAAGCGTTGCGGGGGCTTACTTAAGAAGGAAAGCACGCACCATTTGGGGATTCTTTACTCCTTCATTCAAACTTGCGCTCAAATCCTCCAAACATTCGCTTGCTTTTCTTCTCTCGCCACGTCGTGCCACGATGAAGTTGGGACTCCCCACGAGCTGCATCGGAAGCAAGAAGGAGTTTTCCAGGGTCCGGACCTACATGGGATGGTCCAGTGACTCCTTCGACAATGACATTCGCTGCGGCGAGCTTCCCTTCGAGAAGAAGCGAGCCGGAGATATGGTGTACTTCCTTGGGTACACCATCGCAGGTTTGATCCCGCCTTTCTCCACCTTCTTTCTGATGCTGCTAGATTTCTATGGTCTGCAGCTCCACCATCTGGGCCCCCACTCAATCTTGCTGGTGGCGACTTTTGTCCACTTTTGCGAGATGTGGGTGGGTGTGCCCCCTTGTGTGGAGTTGTTCCGGACCTTCTTCATTGTCCACCCGACCGAGAAGAGTGATGAGTTCATCGGCTTCTACTACTTCGTGAAGCGGAAAAACTCTCCTCTCAAGTACTTGAGGTCCATCCCTTCTGGCAAGTGGGACGACTGGAAGAAATACTGGGTGGTCATCACTGTAGAGGGACACGAGAGGCTAGAGCTACCTGAAGGTCTTCCTCGCGTCAACACCGACACTTGGAGTGACGTGCTAGCGCTGTCGAGGGAGTACAGGCCCATCCTGGACAGAATCCGGGAATGCGTCGAAGGTGGGGTGACCCCATATGGTCTTCGACAATTTCTTGATGAACAGATGGGCCCCGCTGAGGGCTAGGAGTCGTCCTGCCTGGGCCTTCAACAGTGAGATGGATACCAACCGCATTGAAGTCGTCTTGGACACCAACTTGGCTGGTGAAGCCTTGAAGACCCATCTCAAGAAGTTCCAGCCTGGGAACATCGGTCCTGGCGATGTGTCTCCACCGGCGGCCTTCCTGCCTCTGAATAAGATTCCAGAGGAGTGCAGAGAGCTCTGGAGGAAGATGTTGCTGTTGGATGACTTGGGCCTGGTGGAGAGGCGATTAACCTCCGTGGGGGCAATCCCCAAAGCTTCTGAAGGCAGCTCTGCTCCCACCCCAAAGCCAAGAACCGAAGTCGTAGGCAAGGACAAGGAGTTGGCCGAGCCCTCGAGCCACAAGAGGAAGTTGAAGCATGCTGACGGGAGGTCCGTCAGACCTGCTCCTTCCACGATGGCTCCTTCTCCCCGGAGGGGAAGGTATTCAACGGTGGCAACTACTCGAGCATCGGCATCTCCCCGGGGTGCTAGCTCCGGCCATGCGGCTCCAATACCAGGGCCAGCTGAAGGCTCTGGGTCCGGAGGTCCTTCCCAGTCGAGGGGGACCTTAGCCAGGATGACGCCGACGGCAGCAGCAAGCTTCGGGGAACCTTCCGGAGCTAGTACGCCAGGGGCGATAGGGTTCGGCGCCGAGCGTCCGGGGAAGAGATTCCGCGCTAGCTGGAGTGGAAGCCTTCCAAGGTAAATTTTATTTTTTACCTCAATTGGTTGTTTTTTGTTGTAACTGCGTTTTGAGTGTCTTCGTCCTTCATCCACAGGGTACCCAAGAAAGGGGTTGAAGCTCCGGTTCCTGCAGCAGCAGCTGAAGTTGTGCAGGCGGAGGCTCCAGCTCCAATCCCAGTGCCGCCTCAAGAAGTGGCTGAGGCCGCGACAGCTCCGGCGCCGGCTGTTGTGGTCCTGGACCTCGACTCATCCCCAAAACTCCCGTGGTAGCGCCGGACCAAGGGAATGAAGATGTACCAGCGGCACCTGCCCCGGAGGTTGAAGCTCCGAGCTTGGATGCTGAAATGGTGGATGCTCCGGCCTCAGATCTGGAGGTAGCTGCGATTCCGACCCTAGAGCCGGATGTTGTTGAAGCCCCGGAAGTTGAGCTGATGGTTGATGAGGCCCCGACGGTAGAGCTGGGTGTTGATGAAGTTCCGGTGCCCGAGCTGGTCATTGAAGAAGTTCTGGCGCCTGAGCCGGTTGCTGTAGAGGTGCCGGCGCCTGAGCCCCTGATGGTCGAAGCGCCAGCGACTGAGCCAGCGGCGGAGGAGGCGCCAACATCGGAGCTGAAAGTGGCTTAAGCTCCGACAGAATCTTCAACGCCTGCCCCGGAGGTCGTGGTCTCGGAGGTGCCCGCGCCTGTGCCAGGGTGCCAAGATGAAGCTGCCGGCCCCCCGCCTGAGGATCCAGTTGTTGATGACATGGCGGCGGGGCCTTCGGAGCCAACTCCAGAGGTCGAAACTTCTGTAGTAGGACCTTCCTTGGCAGCGGCCGAGGCTATCCCGGAGGACGGCCCTAGTGCCGTGGAAGCTCAGGGGACCACTCTTGTAGAGTGGGACCCGATTTTTGTCACAGAGAACATGCTGGAGCCAGCGGAGAGGACCCCAGCAGGTCCGGAGCCGATCCCTCTGTTGTTGTCTATCAACAACGTCTGCTTCAGCCTTCGTCAAGTCCAGCTGGCTTTCTACCACGACAGCAAGGCCCTCGAGGAGGAGCGCCAAACTCTTAGGAGGTGGCGCAATCGGATCCAATTCGAGACCAAGCTGGCGCAGTCGAGGCTGGCTGACGACAAGGAGTGGGTGAAGAAGGAGAAGGTCCACTTGGAGTACTGGGGCCAACTGCTGGACGAGAGGGAAAGCATGACACGATCCCTTGACAACCAGTCTCGGGCCATCTACGAACAGGCCGTAGCTGCTAATAAGGCAGCGAATGATCGCCAAGAGAGGCTCGATGCTATCCACGACAGCCTCATCAAGCGTCAGGAGGCCCTTGAGGAGCGGGAGAAAGAGCTCGAATATGAAGAGCAAAAACTCCTGGAGCTGCGGGATGACCTCGTGAAGAGGGAGGAAGAGCTTACTCAGAGGCTAACTCTGGGTGACAAGAGTCTCGTGGAGCGCACCAAGAAGTTGGATTAGCGCTGCGAGAAAGAGGAGAAGAAGGCCTGGCAGCGAGGACAGGACCTCCACAAGAGAGAGGATGAAATTGCTGCCAGGGAGAAGAAAGTGCGGGGCCGGGAGAAGGACATGGTCGACCGCCGGAACAAGATCCACCTCCAGGAGGAGGAGCTCAACAAACTCGAAAGGCAGGTTGCTGAAAAGATTCAGCAGAACGCCAAAGAGGTTGAGCGCCTCGCCAAAAAAATTCAGAGTTTGCGTCAGCCAGAAGATCCTTGGAGGAGATGCGGAGCTCGAGGGCTGTCGAGTCCCAACAAGTTTGGGACTTCTTGGGCAAAGCCAACAACGCGCTGACGCCAATGGGTTTTAGTCCCGTGCGTCCGGATGACCCGGAGCCGGAGCTGGACTAGGCGTTGCAGGCGTTGAGTTCGGCAGGCAACAAGCTCACCAAGATGGGCAATGTCATTGCGGACCAGCTGGAAACCGAGGGACAATCCCTGGCAAAGAACATCGCAGAATTTGTGCTAACATGTTACACAAGTCGGGACCCTCAATTCCCCCTGGACCCGGTGCTTGAAGGCCCCATCGACGGAGAGGGAGAAGCTGCCCAAGCCAGCGTATCGGAGGTTGCCCAGAAGGTTGCCTCGTTCTTCCATAGGATCTAAGACCATCTCTTTGTAGCTCTCGCTTGTATCCTCTCTTCTTTTTCTCCAATTTTATAATCTCTTGTCTCCAAATGAATGAAATCCAAGTTTTTTTGTGAATTTCATTTTTTGTCTTTAACACCTTTGTCCCACTTGGCCCCCTGATAGATGTACACAATTTGAGGATGTAACAATTGTTGAATACTTGCGCGCTTCAAACTTGTAGAACGTAGGTCTGAAGTCTTCGATAGTGGAGGCCCCCTGAGGTTGTCGGAGCTTAGTGGCTCCGCATTGACCATCGTTGGAGCTTAGTAGCTCCGGCAGTAATCTATATCAACGCGTACAGCATCGACGGTTAGTACTCTGGGGTGTCGGAGCTTGATAGCTCCGGCAGTGACCTCTGTCAACACGCGGTGTGTCAACAACAGACTCCAATGTAGAGTCTCCCCACCATCTTTTGTTCACGTTGATGGCTGCCCCCTGGATCAGCCAGAACTTTGTAGCTCCGGCAATGTCTACTATCAATGTTTGTAACATCGACAACAAACCATCTTGGGGGGTGTCGGAGCTTTGGTAGCTTCGGCTTTATCCACCATCATCATGGAACCTTTATTTTTCCTGCACACTGAAGCCAAGAAAAATAGTAAAATCCATTTCCTATCTATAACTCAACTGCAACTTACTATTCCCGAGAAAGTTTTAGGTCGAACACAATTCTAAATACAATCAAGTGCACTGCCTTATTTCCTTCAGGTCCGATCGTTTCTGTACTCGCCTTACTTCGGCCTACCGAGGTGTAGGTAGAGTGGCGTACTTAGGGTGCATGACCAGGCTAAGTCGATAGCACACTCTGGCCCTAGATTGGCTTGGCGGCATTCAGACGAGTAGACTATTAACAATGTTTGGACCCGAAAGAGTAGACGATGCAACTCAAATTGTACATGAACTGGTCAAGCTAAAATTTCTTAAGAATTGCACAACTTTGTTATAGACAAGAAAGAGAAAAATAAAAAATATTGAGCCTGTACAAAATAAATGCACGTGGAGTCTGTTTTCACACAATGATGTCTTTCATTATAGGTTCGGGGTATAGGGGAAACAAGTACACTCTTAGGGTACGAAACCAGGCTAAGTGTGTTTTGTTTCTCGTTTGACCCAAGGTAGCTAGCTACACTTTTAGTTCTGAGACTGTGACAAGTGTTGTCTGAACTTTGCGTACCTTCCGAGGAAGGTTCGGCTGTTCTCCCGGAGGAGCTACCCGACTCTGTACAATGACTCTATAACATACATCACATGTAACTGCAGACTCACCTCCATGATATTAAGCGTAGAACTTACGGAGGTGCTCAATGTTCCAAGGATTTGGGAGAGGTGTCCCATCCTCAGTTGCCAAGCGAACGCATCCGGGACAGGATACTTTGATCACTCGGAAGGGTCCTTCCCAGCTGGGGGAAAGTTTGTTTAACCCTTCTCTGGATTGTATTCTTCGTAGCACCAAATTGCCTTCCTCGAGCTGTCAGCTGTGAACATGCCGTTGGTGACAGCGCCGAAGAGCTTGGCGGTATCGGGCATTCCGAACAGTTGCTCGACACCTTCCCTCTTCAAGGAGGTCAAGGTCTTCACGCCGGAGCTGGTCCTGCGTGGCATCGTCGAAGGTCCGGACCCAGAGCGACCCCAAGGTGATTTCCGGAGGAAGGACTGCTTCAGCTCCGTACACCAGGAAGAAGGGTGTCTCTCCAGTTGACCAGTTTGGAGTTGTCCTATTGGCCCATAGTGTGGGTGGAATCTCTTCAATCCAGTTGGCTCCATGTTTTTTTAGGCGCTCATATGTGCGCGTCTTGAGTCCTTTTAGGATTTCTGCATTTGGTCTCTCGACTTGGCCATTGCTTGCCGAGTGAGCTACGGAAGCGTAGCCGACTTGGATGCCGAGGTCTTCGCAATATCCTTGGAATGCAAAGCTTGTGAATTGGGTCCCATTATCAGTTATGATTTTGTTTGGGACTCCAAATCTGCATACGATGGACTACAAGAAGTTGATAGCTGATTGCTTGTTTATTGTCACAACTGGAGTTGCTTCCGGCAATTTGGTGAATTTGTCAATTACAACGTACAGGAACTTGTAACCTCCGACGGCTCTTGGGAAAGGTCCCAAGATATCCGTCCCCCACACAGCAAAAGGCCATGTAGGAGGTATCATTTGTAGAGGCTGAGCTGGTGAATTTGCTTTGCATGGAACTGGCATGCTTCACATTTCTTCACTAGCTCAGTTGCATACTGGAGCGTTGTAGGCCAGTAAAAGCCATGCCGGAAGGCTTTACCGACCAGCGTGCGGGAAGACGCGTGGTTCCCACACTCGCCTCCATGGATTTCTGCGAGGAGCTCGTAGCCTTCTTCCCTTGTAATGCACCACATTAGGACGTTGTTGGCACCGCACCAGTAGAGATCTCCTTCTACCAGCGTGTATCTTTTAGCCAATCTGACTATCCGGTCAGCGGATACATTATCTTCAGGAAGGAAATTGTCTTTCAAGTAGCTCCGGATCTCTGATATCCATGCATCAGAACTAGCTTGAGGATTTGAGTCTTGCGTGCTGGGTTGCTCGGAGCTTCCTACAGCACCTACGACCCTTGGACGCCATGGTAACAGGGCCATCGGGACCGCCAGCTTCGAGGTGCTGGTCTCGCCCCCTTCGCTCAGTTCAGCAGGCTGAGCTGTAGGTTTAGACAACCTCCGGACGAAGGTTCCGTCGGGAGCCGGAGCCCCGGTTGAAGCTTTCGTCGAGAGTTCGTCAGCTTCAGCATTGTTCAGATGTTGGACATGGCAAAAATCCAAGACGTCGAAGTCCTTCTGAAGCTTTTGGACCTCAAGTAGGTATGCAGCTAGTTGAGGGTTGTTGCAGCAACATTCACCTTTGACTTGTTTTACAACAAGTTGTGAATCACCCTTTACCAGCAGCTGCTTGACACCATATGATAGTTCCACATTGAGTCCATAAATTAGTGCTTCATACTCTGCCATGTTGTTGGTCACCTTGAAGTCAAGGTGCACCATGTATTTGACCTTCTCCCCGGTCGGAGCGAGGAGAAGGACTCCAGCTCCGACCCCCTGCTTCTGCACGGAGCCATCGAAGTAGAGAGTCCAGTGAGGCTCAGTGAAGACCGGAACCATGGGTTCCGACTTCTGCTCACTGGTGCCCCCAGGATTTGATGGAGAGGGGGTCCATTCCGCAACGAAGTCCGCTAGTGCTTGACTCTTGATTGCATGTCTTGGAATGAATTCAAGGTCGATCTCGGCTAATTCCGCTGCCCGCTTTGCAATGTTCCCAGTAGAATTGGGGTTATGCAAGATTGCACGCAGTGGATAAGTAGTTACCACTGAAATCTTGTGAGCTTGGAAGTAGTGTCAGAGTTTCCTAGAGGCAATAAGAACTGCGTAGTGCAGCTTATGCACCTCCAGATACCGAGTCTTGGCGTCATGGAGTACTTCGCTGATGAAGTACACTGGGCGCTGGACCGTCCGGACCCTCCCGAAGGGGCCCGGAGCTTCCTCCTCATCTACCCAGACCCTCCCAGAGGGGTCTGGACCTTGTTCGGGGACCTGGAGGTACCCGGAGCTTCTTTTGAAGTGACCCAGACCTTCCCGGAGGGGTCCAGATCTTGTTGCTCAGCAGAAGTGACTCCTTCATTTGAAGGAGAGGGATCCTCCGGAGTCTCTCCTTGAGGATCCGAGTCTGGGAGTTGGGACCCATACTCAATTTTAGGTAGCTCCGGACCCTCCCGAAGGGGTCTGGATTCCTGAGCTGGAGATGGTTCTGGCCTTTACACAACTAGGACCATGTTGACAACTTCGTCAGTTGCCGAAATGTAAAGCAAGAGTGGCTCACCAGGGTTCGGAGCTACCAAGGTTAGTAGGGTGGTGAGGAGCTGCTTCAGCTCCCGGAACACCTTTTCTGCTTCTTCGGACTATTGGAATGGTCCGGACTTCCTCAATAGCTTGAAGAAGGGTAGCGCACGTTCTGCCAGTCTTGAGATGAACCGGCTAAGGGCAACTAGACATCCAGTTAGCTTCTGGACGTCCTTGATGCGGGCTAGTGGCCTCATGTATTCAATAGCTTTTATCTTCGCCGGATTTGCTTCTATTCCTCGGTGATTCACCAAGAAACCAAGAAGTTTTCCGGAGCTAACCCCGAAGACACACTTGTCCGGGTTCAGCTTTGTGCGAGTGACTCGCAGCTTGTCCAAGACACCTTGCAAGGTGTCAAGGAATGACTCCTTGTTCTTGATCTTGATGACGATGTCATCGACATACACTTCCACTACGTCTCTGATGAGCTCTCCAAAAGTTTTGTACATAGCTCATACAAATGTTGAAGCAGCATTCTTGAGACCAAATGGCATGGGAGTATAGCAATATAATCCATCTACTGTGATGAAGGAGGTATGTTCCTCATCTTCCCTAGACATTCTGATTTGATGGTACCCAGAATATGCATCTAGAAAACACAGTAATTCGCACACGGAGGTGGAATCCACTATCTGATCTATTCTAGGTAGTGGGAATGGATCTTTTGGACATGCCTTATTCAGTGTAGTGTAGTCGATACACATCCGAAGATTCCCGCCGGCCTTGGGTACAACGACTGGGTTTGCCAGCCATTTTGGGTGGAAGACTTCTCGGATGAATCCAGCATCAAGCAACTTCTTCACTTCTTGTCGTATGAAGTTCGGTTGCTCTACTGATTGCTTCTGAGGCTTCTAATGTACAAGCCGAGTGTCATGATAGATCTTCAGATTATGCTCGATCACTTCCCTAGAGATCCCAGGCATTTGTGACGGTTGCCAGGCAAACACGTCGACGTTAGCCCGGAGGAAAGTGATGAGCGTGAGTTCCTATTTGTCATTCAGACCTCCCGATATACAGGTGGTCTGAGCGGCGTCGGAACCGATTTGGACAACTTTGATGGGAATGTCGGTGTCGCCGCTTGGTTGCACGCGAGGTGCGTAGGTTGAGCCTCGATGACGAATGCTCGGGGTTTCGGAGCTTGCTCCTTTCCGGATTCTTCCTCCTGCGATGTAGCAAGCGCGTGGAGTTCTTCCAGAGCTGTCACTCCAGCGGTGCGATCTCCACAGATCCAGAGAACACCAGCTGGTGTTGGCATCTTCAACACCAAGTAGCCATAATGTGCAGCGGCCATGAACTTGTATAAGGCTGGTCTGCCCAGAATGGCGTTGAAGGGTAAGTTGATCTGCGCCACGTCGAAGACCAACTTCTTAGTGCAGTTGTCGGTGGTTTTGATCCGGCAGATCTCCCGACACTACTAAGGTGTTTGCGGAGTTTGAAGTTCGGTGTCGGTGCGCGGAGATTCAAGAAGGTGAAGTGTTAAATGACACAGGAGACCCGACGATTTACGTGGTTCGGGCCGCCTGAGCGTAATACCCTACTCCACGGGGTGTGTTGGTGTTGTATTGGATGTATGAGCTCAACGTCAGTTGAGAGTGTAGAGTGAGCGCGTCGAGTCCCCCTCTATGTATCGTCGGCCTGTCCTTTTATAGTACAAGGGCAAGCTGTTACAAGTTAGCCTGGCCTGACATGTGGCCCCGGCGGTTACTAATATTGATACACATTTGATGCGCTTAATTACCCTTAATAACCGAGTTACGGGCTTTGACAGCACTGTTACTAGTAATTAAGGTCGTCCGATCGTGTGTCATTAACATAGTATTAATGACACTTAATCGGGTCTTGAAGTCCTTGATTCCCCTTTGAAGATCCGGAGCTGTTGTAGAGTCTTCCGGATGTTAGAGGCTAAAGATCCGACGGTTGGACACGTGGCAGCTCTAGAGCATACTGTGGGAACAGATAGGTCCGGTGCCACCTAACACGTGTCAGTTCTGGAGCTTCCCTCGGTCTGGGGTTAAGTCCGGGGGTGCCGTTATGGTACAGAGCCCGGAGCTTCCCCCTTGTGGGCGGTAGCTCCGGTTTGATAGTACACGTGGCGACCCTGGGACTAACCATGTTGGGGAAGCAGGTCCGGTTATGTCTGACATGTGGGCCTCCGAAGGTCTTCAAATCAAGTAGATGACATTCCCTTGAGATCTTTGCAATCCCAAGGGGTATATGGTACAAAGGGTACCGACAGTGGCCCCCTGGGCCCACCTCTAGGGAAGACCCCTTGGGTGAAGTCGTTCCACCGGAGGTGGGTCCATCCTTCGACTTTTGAACTGAGTCTTCAAAGGTCTTCGGATGTGCCGTTTGCAATAGTTTGGAGTTAAATCCTCGCCACGTGGCATATCTCGTGTGCGGCAAATGAGATCTTTGGCCTGCGGATCTCACGCAACTGAAGGTCGCCAGTTCCCGATATGAAAATCATATCGGTTCCGCGCGCCTTGTCAGGCTGCCGCCTTCGGGCTTCCCGCCTCATGATGATAGCCGTTCGCCTGGGTAAGAACCTCGACTTGATCGTCTGGGTGGTCTTGGGCCCTCTTGTCATCGGCTGGGTGGAATTTTTGAGTAGTATCTTCGACTTCCTTGCGGTTTCCATCCAAGCGTTGTGAGGGCTTACTTAAGAAGGAAAGCGCGCACCGTCTGGGGTTCTTTATGCCTCTCATCTGATCTTGCGCTCAAACTCCCAACTTGTGCTCGCTTTTCCTCTCTTGCCTCGCTGTGCCGCGATGGAGTTGGGTCTCCGCGAGAGCCGTTTGAAGACTGAAGGTGACCTGAAGAAGGTCTGGGCCCTCATGGGATGGTCCCCGGACTTCTTCAACCGCTTGGTCCGCCCCGGGGGAGAGCTCCCGTTCGAGAAGGAGCACGCCGGCGAGATGGTGTACTTCTCTTCGTACGCCATGGTGGGGTTGATCCCACCTTTTTCCTCCTTTTTCTTGATGCTGCTAGACTTCTATGGTTAGCAGCTGTACCACCTTGGCCCCCACTCCATTCTTCTTGTGTCTGTCTTCGTCCACTTCTGTGAAATGTGGGTGGGCATCCCCCCTGCATTGAACTTTTCCGGACCTTCTTCACCGTCCATACCACCGGTAGGAGTAATGAGTACCTTGGCTTCTACTACTTCATGAAGCGCAAGAAGTGCCCATTCAAGTACCTCCGATCATTTCCCTGTGGAAAGTGGGATGATTGGAAGAAGGACTGGATAGTCATCCGGGTGGAGGAGCACGAGAAGCTGGAGCTGCCCGAAGGCCTCCCCAACATCGACACTGCAGTCTGGAGTGAAGCTCTGGTGCTGTCGGATGCCTTCAACCCAGATCTGACTAGGATCCGCCAGTGTGTGGAGGGAGGATTAACTCCTTAGGCGGTATTTTGCAATTTCCTGGTCAACGGGTGGGCACCGCTGAAGAGGAGAGAAAAACTCACTTGGGCCCTCAACAGTGTGATGGACGACGACTGGGTCGTGACCGGACTGAAGTCCAACATGGAGGGGGCAACCTTGGAGTTTCATCTCAAGAAGTTCCAGCATGGCATCGACGTTGCGGGTGATGACTTGACCCCACCACCAGCTTTCCTCCCTCTGAACGTGGAAGTAGAGTTCAGCAGGGAGCTCTGGCGAACAATGCCGGTGCTTGACGACCTTGGTGTCATCGAGAGAAGATCGACCTCCAGGGTGGTGATCCCTGAGGCTTCCGAAGGTGGCTCCAACCCTATCCCGAAGCCAAGGATCGAAGTCGTCGGCAAGGGCAAGGAGCCGGCCGACGAACCCTTGAGCCGGAAGAGGAAGCTGAAGCATGCCGACGGAAGGTCCGTCAGTTTTGCATCCTCTGCATCAGCTCCTTCTCCCCGGAGGGGGAGGTCTTCTACAACTGCAGCGACTGTACCTGCAGCGGCATCTTCCCAGGGTGCTAGCTCCGGGCATGCGACTCTAGCACTAGGGTCAGTTGAGGCCTCTGGGTCCGGAGGTCCTTCCCGGTCGAGGGGGGCCTCGACTAAGGAAATGCCCGTGGCTGCAACAAGTTTCGGGGGGCCTTCCAGAGCGTCCACGCCGGCGGCGGCTATGGTTAGCCCAGAACGCCCGGGAAAGAGGTTCCGCGCAAGCTAGTGCGGAAGCCTCCCAAGGTAATTTAATATTTACCTCAGACAGTTGTTTTATTGTAGTAACTGTTTTTTTAAGTTTCTTCATCCATCATCTACAGCGCTCCCAAGAAGAGGAGTGAGGCTCCACCTTCAGCCACAGCAGCTGAAGCTGTGAGGGCGGAAGCTTCTGCTCCTGTCCCGGTGCCGCCCCAAGTGGTGGCTGAAGCTGCGGCAGCTCTGGCGCCAGCTATCGTGGTCATGGACCTTGACTCATCCCCTGAGACTCCCGTGGTAGCGCCGGACCACGTGAGAGAAGATGCGCCAGCGGCACCTGCCCCGGAGGTTGAAGCCCAGGGTCTTGATGCTGAGATGATGGAAGCTTTGGCCGTTGAGCCGGAAGAAGCAGCAATTCCGGCCCCAGAGCCTGAAATTGTCGAAGCCCCGACGGTTGATCCGGAGGTTATTGAAGTCCCGACAAGTGAGCCGGATGTGGAGGAAGTTCTGGTGGTTGAGCCGGCTACCTCTGAAGTTCCGACCTCAGAGCCGGTTGTAGTTGAAGACCTTCCGGCGCTTGATCCGGTTGAGGTTGAAGCTCCGGCTTCAGGGCCAGTTGTTGTGGAGGCATCAGCACTCGAACCCATGGTGGTCGAGATGACAACACCCGAGCCATCAGCGGAGGAGGGGCCCAGGCCGGAGCCGGAAGTAGCCCCTGCTCCGGAAGTGTTGTCGGCGGAGGTGCCTGCTGCTGAGCCGGAGTACCCAAATGAAGTCGTTGGCCCCCTGCCTGAGGGAGCAAATGAAGACCTGGCGGCAGGGCCTTCGGAACCACTTCTGGAGGTCGGAACTTCTTTCGCGGGACCCTCCTCAGTGGCAACTGAGGCTATCCCGGAAGATGGCCCTAGTGTCGTGGAGGCTCAGGGGACCACTCTTGTGGAGTGGGACCCAATTTTTGTAAGCGAGAACCCGCTGGAACCAGCGGAGGAGACCCCAGCAGGTCCGGGACCTATTCCCCTGTCGTTGTCTATTGACAACGCTTGCTCTAGCCTGCGTCAAGTCCAGCTGGCGTTCTACCACGACAGCAAGGCTCTTGAAGAGGAGCGCCAAACCCTTAGGCGGTGGCGTAACTGGCTCTACTTCGAGACCAAGCTGGCGCAGTTGAGGCTGGCAAATGACAAAGAATGGATCAAGCAGGAGAAGGTTCGCCTGGAATACTGGGGCAAATTATTGGATGACAAGGAGAGCTTGACTCGCGCCCTCAATGCTCAATCCCGGGCCATTTATGAGCAGACCAAGGCAGCTAATAGTGCGGCTGATGAATGCCAAGAAAGGCTTGAAGCCATTAACACTACTCTCATCAAGCGCCGGGAGGCACTTGAGGAGAGGGAGAAGAGGCTCAAAGATGAAGAGCAAAAACTCCTAGAGCTGCGGGATGACGTCTTGACGAGGGAGGAGGAGCTCGCCGAAAAGGTGGCTCTAGTTGACAAGGGTCTCGAGGAACACACCAAGAAGTTGGAGGAGCGTTGCCTTGAGGAGGAGGAGAAGGCATGGGTGCGAGGGCAAGAACTCTACCAGCAAGAGTGTGCCCTCGCTGCCAGGGAGAAGAAAGTTAGGGGCCGGGAGAAAGACCTGGTCCACCGTTGGAACAAGATCTACCTCCGGGAGGAGGAGCTCGGAAAACTCGAGAGGCAGGTTGCTGAAAAGATTCAGCAAAATGCCAAAGAGGTTGAGCGCCTTGCTCGCGAGAATTCTGAACTGGCGGCGGCCAAAAGATCCTTGGAGGAACTGAAGGGCTTGAGGACTGCGGACTCCCTATAGGTTTGGGAGTTCCTGAGCAAAGCCAACGATGCGCTGACACCAATGGGCTTCAGTCTTGTGCGTCCGGATGATCCGGAGCTGGAGCCGGACCTGGCATTGCAAGCGTTGAGCTCGGCGGGTAGCAAACTCTCCAAGGTGGGCGACGTCATCTCGGACCAGTTGGAGGTTGAGGGGCAATCCTTGGCGAAGAACGTCGCAGAGTATGTGCTGATGTGCTACACCAGCCAGGATCCCCAATTCCCTCTGGACCCGGTGCTTGAAGGTCCCGTCGAAGGAGAAGGTGAAGCCACCCGAGCCAACGTGTCGGAGGTTGCTCAGAAGGTCGCCCAGTTCTTCCATAGGGTCTAGGACCATCTCTATAGCTGCCACTTGTATTCTCTCTTTTTATTCCCCAATTTTGTAATCCGTTGTCTCCAGATGAATGAAATCCAAATTTTTTTGAATTTCATTTTTTGTCTTCAACACTTTTGTCTTCACTTGGCCCCCTGGTAGATGTACACGATTTGATTTTGAACATGTACCAATAGGATATTGTGTTTTGTTGAAGACTCATTTGCTTCAAACTTGTAGAGTGTAGGTCCAAAGTCTTCGATGGTGAAGGCCCCCTGAGGTTGTCGGAGCTTAGAAGCTCCAGCATTGGCTATCGTCGGAGCTTAGTAGCTCCAGGAATAGTCCCTATCAACGCGTAGAGCATCGATACTTAGCCCTCCGGGGTGTCGGAGCTTAGTAGCTCTGGCAGTGACCTTTACCAACGCGTAGTTTGTCGGCAGCAGACTCCGCTTGTGGGGTCTTCTCACCATCTTTTATTTTGCGTCGACGGCTGGCCCCCCTAGCTTTACCGGAGCTTGGTTGCCCCGGTGATGCTCGTTTTCAATGTTTAACATCGATTACAAGCCACCTAGGGGGAGTCGGAGCTTTGTTAGCTCCGGCTTTTCTCCATCAACGTGGATTTTTTATTTTTCCTACACACTGAAGCCAAGAAAAATAGTAAAATTCGTTCCTTGCCTATAACTTCGTCGCGGCTTACGATTCCCAAGAAAGTTTTAGGTCAAACGCGATTCTGAATACAACCGAATGCATTGTATTTTCTTCCAGATCTAATTGTACTTGGACCTGCCTTACTTCGGCCTGCCGGGGTGTAGGTAGAGTGGCGTACTTAGGGTGCTTGACCAGGCTAAGCCAATAGCACACTCTGACCCTAGATTGGCTTGGCGGCATTCAGGCGAGTGGGCCATGAACAATATTTGAATCCAAAATAATTGACAATACAACTCGAATTGTACACGAACTGGCCGAACTAAAATTTCTTAAGAATTGCACAACTTTGTTATAGACAAGAAAGAGAAAAATAAAAAATGTTGAGCCTGTACAAAATAAATGCACGCTGTCGAAGGTCGTAAACGACACTTCCCTCGGACCTGCTTAGAGAGCAGCCCGCAGAGGTTCTTTGGATTCACGAGGGCTAGTCCCAGGAGATCGAACACAGCAGAATGATGAACACAAGGGGGTTTACGTGGTTCGGGCCGCCGGAGCGTAATACCCTACGTCCACGGGAGTGTTTTGTATTGCCTTGCTCGAGCGTGTATGAGCCTTGGTCTAATTTTTTTGTCCGTCCCCTGTGAAGGTCGTCTGCAGAGCCCTTTTATAGTTCAAGGACTCTGTAGTCACAAGGTGGGTCCCAGTACCCGACAGGTGGTCCTGGGGAGAGCCAAATCCTATACAAGATCTAGGATTAATTGCTATCTACTTCCCTTTGTCAGGGATGTCAGTGCGCCGTCCCGCCGCGTCGTGCGCCAGGGCTACACATAGTTGGTGATGATGGCGGTGCACGTCTTGTGACGCCCGGTTCCGAAAAATGAACCAAGCTAACGCATATGTGTGCCCAGGATGTTCATCACACATACACGAGTGCAATCACAAAAGATAAACAGATAATTACCACAACTCAAATTATTAAATAAGTACTCTTATTACATAATTCATTATATCCTCGAATACAAGCTCTAATAGATATTAATGACAAGTTCAACTAATGCAGCGGAAATAAACTAATTAAGCAACTAAGCAAACTAAGCAAAAGGGATAGCGCAGCTCCAATAACACCACAGGCAAAGCTGACGGTAGACACGGCCTAGAACTCCGCATTATCGCCATTAAACTCATAATCTTGACCTGCAACTGTTGGGGGGATTGCAAGAGTGAGTACATGTCGTACTCAGTAGGTGTGGAAAGTATGACATGTGGCTGATTCAAATGACGACAATAATAATGGCAAAGTGCTGAAAAGTACAGTAAAACATTTGAAAAGCAATATATTACATGTATGTGAAATAAACCCACCATAATCATAAGTAATACCATAATACCAGTCCACAATTCACCATCCTCATCCATAATTCCAGATTTCACCATTGCCAATAACCATATTCAATACCAAAAATAAATCCATAACCATCCATAACCATTACCAAACCATAACCATCCCAATTACCAATTTCCCTCTAATCATGTAGGTCATCCAGACGCTCATAACCGGGAGCACGGCTATCATGATAGTTTATTTAGACTCTGCAGAGTTTGTACCACTTTACCCATGTGTTTGTGATTTCATCACCCATCGGCGACTAAAGAACCTCCCTTATGCCAATTACACTTCCTTTGGTGTATGGCCAAGAGATCACAAAATAGCCTTTACAAAGGGATTACTAGCCTATTTAGACCCCACTGAGGTTTCACCGGTGGCGATGCCTCCAACTGAGCACATCTTCAACCAAGGGCCCCCTCTTGAGCCATTCGGATCCCAGGGTAGTCCCACCATTCATCAACAAACCAAATCCGACTACCCCTTCCCTGAGCATCCACAACGGTCCAAACAGCACTAGCAAAGCCCTAATTAATCAGCTACGCCGCACCCATACTCGGCCTCGTGGTGGCACTGTAGTCCTGGCCTATTCTCGCATGAACCGGTCCTTAGATCTAAAGCAAGCAAACCACCATAACATCCAACCCATCCACATACCAGGCTTGCTTAGATCACCCATTACCATACCATATTTAACCAGTTCACATTAACCATAATCTCATCCATACATAATTAAATTGAGTGGTATAGTTATTCCCATCCTAGTTGATTAAGCGAAGCAAAAGGTAAAAAGTCCATCCCGACGCTCTACTATAAATTCCAGGTGACAAGGGTGGTTAAACAAAGCTAGTAAACTTCCTACCATAGGATTCCCATCAAATTGACACAAGCATGCAGTTTTACAAACAAAACATTTATTTTAAAAACAGGACCAATATGCTTCAAGGACACTTGCCTTGCTCTTGCTGTTGATTAGGGTCAAAGCCTTCAAACTCTTGGTGCTGTAGATCCTCTGCGGCACTTTCTATCGCAAATCCGTCTAATCCACACAATAAACATACAAGACAAGAAACACAATCAAAGAGTGCACAAATATTACTCAATATGACATGACATGCATGATTAATGCAAATGCAAGGTAGAACTTGTTACTAGATTGCTTTTAATGGTCACTAACTAGCTCTAATAGCTTTTAACAAGTTTATACAGGTTTGGATTCGATTAGATCAAATTTTAGAATTAATTCAACACAATTTAACCAGAAAGATCGGACTAGTCCGCTAGGGATCGAACAAGTCCGCACTCTGCGAGATCAGCGGATTAGGGTTTTCTAGATCGACGTAAATTTGGAGATTAAGGGTTGAATGCACGTAAGGAAAAGATAATAGAAGGTATACCAGGTGTTTAGGACTCCAATGAATCAAGAAACTTGGAGGTAGCACTTGGATCTTGGTGATCTAGGGTTGGTGATGAACTTGGGAGGAGTTGGTGGTGAAGAACGAAACTTGGTGGAGATCTTGATCCTCTTTCGTTTCCTCCTCTTCTCCTTCTTACTTGGGATCTTCTCCTCCCTCCTTGATGGTGGCTCTCCACGAACTAGGGTTTGGGTGGGTGGAAAAGTGGCAAATAGATATCAAACCAAGGGGTTGGGCTGTTTATATAGAGGTGGAGGCTAGGGTTAGATGGATTTCGAGTTTTGGGATGAGTAGAGGCCGGTTTAGAGTCCCACATGGGCTCTAAAAGAGTTAGGCATGACGTCCCTAGGCCCACTTAACATGAAACCCAAGAAACAAGTCGTAAAACAAAAGGTCAATCTCGGAGTCACGAAATATCGGACAAGTCCGGACAGGATCGGACTAGTCCGAAGTCGTCCAGAGAGAAAATCGGACAAGTCTGGCCTAAAATCGGACAAGTCCGATCTTAGTCAGAAAAGAAAACAGACAAGTCCGCTGGAACACCGGACTAGTCCGGACAAGTCCAGGGACTTAACAAATTTTCAAGGATTCATGGAATACCGGACTAGTCCGCACAAGATCGGACAAGTTCGAAGTTGTCCAGAGGCAAATATCGGACTAATCCGCAGCAAAAACGGACAAGTCCGTTTTTAGACAGAAAGAAATCGGACTAGTCCGCACTTTCCTACATTTTTAAGTGCGGTTTTGCTCCAATCAATTTTAAACTTGTTCCTCTTGTTATGGGTTAATGTTAAACATGTATATGAATGTATGCAAGGCATGATGCATGAAAATGAGGGTGTTACAAACCTACCCCCCTTAAAATGAATCTCGCCCTCGAGATTCGATGCGGAAGAGAAGAGATAGGGAAATTCCTTCGTGAGATCATCCTCTAATTCCCACGTCGCTTCTTTTTCTGTGTGGTGCTTCCATTGAACTTTACACCATCTGATAACCTTGTTCCTTGTGACTCTCTCCTTAGTTTCCAAGATCTTAATCGGTTGCTCGGCATACGTCAAATCTTCCTCTAGTTCCAATTCTTCCATTGGCACTTGTTCTTCCGGTACTCTCAAGCACTTCTTGAGCTGAGAAACATGAAAGACATCATGTACGTCTGAAAGATGAGCTGTCATCTCCAACTTATACGCTACTTCTCCTCTTTTGTCCAAAATCTTGAATGGTCCAATATAGTGAGGTGCGAGCTTACCCCTTATGTTAAACCCCTTATGACCTCTCATTGGTGACACCTTGAGGTAAACAAAATCTCCTATTTCAAAGGCTAATTTCCTTCTCCTATTGTCCGCATAGCCTTTTTGTCTTGATTGGGCAGCCCTCAAGTTTTCACGAATTATTTGGACTTGCTTTTCGGCTTCTTGCAACACATCCGGACCAAATACTTGAGTTTCCCCTGCTTCATTCCAGAATAAAGGTGTCCTACACTTCCTCCTATAAAGCGCTTCGTACGGTGACATCTTCAAACTTGCTTGGTAACTATTGTTGTATGAAAAATCCACGTATGACAAGCTTTTGTCCCAACTTTTCTCATGCTTTAAAGCACAAGCTCTTAACATGTCCTCCAAAATCTGATTGGTCCTCTCGGTTTGTCCATCCGTTTGAGGATGATATGCTGAACTAAAATTCAACCTCGTTCCCAAAGCTTCATGCAACTTTTGCCAAAACCTGGAAGTAAATTGAGAACCTCTATCCGAGACTATCTTCTTCGGTACTCCATATCGGCACACAATATGCTCCATATACAATTCTGCTAGCTTCGCGGTGGTATATGTGGTCTTGACAGGAATAAAGTGAGCTGATTTTGTCAACCGATCTACAATGACCCATATTGAATCATAGCCATACTGGGTTCGCGGTAATCCAACTATAAAGTCCATACCAATCTCTTCCCACTTCCACTCTGGAATCTTCAATGGCTGCAATAACCCTGCTGGCCTTTGATGTTCCGCCTTGACTCGTTGGCACATGTCACACAATGCAACATATTCGGCT
This sequence comes from Tuctoria greenei, assembly GCA_036927565.1. Lineage (NCBI taxonomy): Eukaryota > Viridiplantae > Streptophyta > Magnoliopsida > Poales > Poaceae > Tuctoria > Tuctoria greenei. The sequence goes on along the minus strand of JAYESD010000012.1, from coordinate 5,278,811 downwards.
ATGTCCTTCTTCATGATATCCCACCAATAGCAAGTCTTCAAGTCTTTGTACATCTTCGTACAACCTGGGTGAATCGAGTAAGGCAAGTCATGTGCCTCCTTTAATATTGTCTCCCGAATATGCTTTACATTAGGCACAACGATCCTCTTTCCAAGCCATAAGGTACTGTCGGTACCCTAAAAACCATACACCCCCTGAGGTTACAAAGATCTCAAGGGAAGGACATCTACTCAAATTGAAGACCCTCGGGGGCCCACACGCCAGACGTAACCGGACCCGCTTCTCCAACATGGTTAGCCCCTAGGTTGCCACGTGTACTGTTAGACCAGAGCTATTACCCGCAAGGGTGAAGCTCCGGGCTAGGTACTGAAACGGCACCTTCGGAGGTAACCCCTGACCGAGAGAAGCTCCGGACCTGACACGTGCCAGGCCACCCCGGAGCTTCCCGCTTCCCCCAAGCAAGCTCCGGAGCTGCCACGTGTCCACACGTCGGAGCTGACCACTTCAAACCTCCAAAAGACGTTGTAACGGCACCGGATCTTCAAAGGACGACCGCGGACTTCAAGACCCGATTAATTATCATTAATTCCACATTAATGATACTTAATCAGGACGGTCTTAACACCTGTAACGGCACTGTCGGAGCCGTTACAGGGTTATTAACAACAATTAATCTCGTGTATCAATACTAGTAACCGCCAGGGCCACATGTCGGGCCAGGCTGACTTGTAACGGTTGGTCCTTGTGCTATAAAAGGACAAACCGACGATACACGGGAGGAGAAGGCTCGAACACTCTGAAGCTGACAAGTTAATACAACACACACACACCCGTGGAGTAGGGTATTACGCTCAGGCGGCCCGAACCACGTAAACTACTGTGTCACTCGTGTCCAATCGCATAACGCCTTCTTGAGTCTCCGCGCGCCCAAACCGAACCACAAACTCCTTCAACACTTTCGTAGTGTCAGGGGATCTGCTGACTCCAACAGTCGACAGTTGGCGCACCAGGTAGGGGCGCCTGAGATCTTCAAGAATGGTGAATTCCGCGGCTGGATCATCCAACGGGCAACCTGCAGCTCAGGCTATCGGAGGCAATCCCTCCAATATGCAGCCACCGGCAGGAGCCTCAGTTCCAGCAGGAGTCACACTCCCACCACCACCATCTTCTCCGGCGAGACATGCCGGACGACATGATGGTGCACCGGCGTCACATTCTGCGCCGGCAAGTCGTGACAACCCAGAACACGCGCTCCATGCAGCGCGTGCTCTCCTCCAGCGACCACCACCTCCGGATGCATCTCAAGGTGCCATGGAGCAATGGAGAGCTGATGTTGAGCATTTGGTCACAGCAGCGGCCGAACGCCTCAACAACCAGGGTCCACCTCCTTCAGGGCGGGCCCCGTCGCAGCGACGAACGTTGTCTGGAAGACTTGGTCCACATGTCTCCAACAACCGGAGAAGAGCTGCGTCACAGCAAGTGACGTCGTTGCCCTCTGGGGCACGACGCGCTCATACCGCATCTCGACTTTCAACACACGACCTCCGGGCGGAGCTTGATCGCTGATACCGCCAACAGGATGGCCGTGTCCACATCGAGCGAGCTCGAGAAAGACGAGATGCTCAAGACCTTTCTACTCTGGAAGGAGTAGGAGGAGGCTGTTCCGCCCTAGCCATGCACCTGCGCATGGTTAGATGGCCACAGAAGTTCCGGCCACACTTGCCGGAAAAATTCGACGGGACTGTCAATCCCGTAGAATTTCTACAGATATACTCCACTGCAATCGTAGCAGCTGGAGGAAACGAGGCCGTAATGGCCAATTACTTTCCAGTGGCCTTAACTGGGACCGCCAGGTCCTGGTTTATGAGCCTTCCACCCAACTCTATCGACAGTTGGGAGGAGCTGTGCCGTCAGTTCACCGCCAATTTCGGGAGTTCATACACCCGTCCGGGCACTGAACTGGACCTTTTTGCGGTCGTGCAAAAAGGAGGAGAATCTTTGCGGTCATTCATCCAGAGATTCTCTCAGGTACGTAACACAATCCCTTCTATCTCAAGCGCTTCTGTCATTGTGGCATTCAGACAGGGTGTACGAGACAAGAAGATGTTGGAGAAGCTGGCGATCAAAGAGATCACCAGCGTCACGGAGCTCTTCAGCCTGGCTGACAAATGTGCCAGAGCTGCGGAGGGCCGTGAAATGCACTCCAAACCAGCCTTGGAGGATCATAAAAAATCCTCCAAAGAAGAAGCCGCTACCTCCGGGAGTGGCAAGAAGAAAAAGAAGACCAACGGCAAGAAGAAGCCGTCGGCCGACACATCCAACGTTGCAGCTACTGCAACTCCTGGTGGCCGGGGGCCACGCCCCGAGAAGCGACCTCGACCGTCTTCTGTAGACGGTGGCAAACCCAAGATGTGGTGCCCCATTCACAAAACGGGCAGCCACAGGTTGGAAGACTGCCGGGAGGTCCAAAACCTTGCCGAGCGCTACCACAAGCGCCGGGAAGGGTCTCCCTTCCGACAGAGGGAGGGAAAACAAAAGGTCGATGAAGCTCCGGCTGAAGAGGAGTTAGGGTTTCAGGACCCCAAAAAGGTCCTGAAAGCCGTCTACACCTCCGTCGACGATGACTCCGACGTCTCCGACAACGAGCGTCGAAAAACCATGAACACCATCTTTGGTGGATCATGGGACATCACTTCTCGTCGTGTCATCAAGACTATGCGACGGGATATGGCTGCTGTAGCTCCTACAGCTAGACCGGAGCCACATCGAAAGTGGATGGACACACCCATCACTTTTGATGCTTCGGACTGTCCTCAAAGCATGGTCGGAGCTGGTCAATTACCCTTGATGGTATCTCCCACCATCAACAACATCCAGCTCCATCATGTCCTGGTAGACGGAGGTTCGGGGCTTAACCTCATCAGCTTTGAAGCTTTCACCAAGCTTCAGCTCCGACCTTCGGACCTACAGCCCTCTCGACCTTTCTCCGGAGTAGGTCCGGGGGCCATCACTCCTCTCGGAGCTATTACTCTCCCCGTTACCTTCGGGACCCGGGAGAAGTATCGCACCGAGAAGTTGGTCTTCGACGTTGCTCAGATCAACTTACCATTCAACGCCATCTTGGGTAGACCTGCCTTGTACAAATTCATGGCAGCTGCTCATTATGGATACCTGGTGTTGAAGATGCCAACACCAGTAGGCGTTCTCCGGATCCGCGGAGATCGCACTGCCGGAGTAACTGCTCTGGAGGAACTCCACGCACTCACTACAGCGCAAGAGGAGGACTCCAGACAGAAGCAAGCCCCACAACCTCCGAGCATTTGTCAACGAGGCTCGACCTCTGCACCTTGTGTGCAGCCAAGCGGCGACACCGACATTCCCGTCAAAGTCGTCCAAATTGGTTCCGATGTCACTCAAACTACCCGCATATCGGGTGGCTTGAACGACAAATAAGAACTCGCGCTCATCACTTTCCTCCGGGCTAACATTGACGTGTTTGCTTGGCAACCGTCACAAATGCTTGGGATCCCCAGGGAAGTGATTGAGCACAATCTGAAGATTTACCCCGACGCTCGGCCTGTGCATCAGAAACCTCGGAAGCAATCTGTAGAGCGACAGAACTTCATTCGACAAGAAGTGAAGAAGTTGCTCGAAGCCGGATTCATCCGAGAAGTCTACCATCCAAAATGGCTGGCAAACCCAGTCGTTGTGCCCAAGGCCGGCGGGAAACTCCGGATGTGCATCGACTACACCACACTGAATAAGGCATGTCCAAAAGATCCATTCCCACTACCTAGAATAGATCAGATAGTGGATTCCACCTCCGGGTGTGAATTACTGTGTTTTCTAGACGCATATTCTGGATATCATCAAATCAGGATGTCTAGGGAAGATGAAGAACATACTTCATTCATCACAGTGGATGGATTGTATTGTTACACAGCCATGCCTTTTGGTCTCAAGAATGCAGCTTCAACTTTTGTACGAGCTATGTACAAAACTTTCGAAGAACTCATCAGAGACATAGTGGAAGTGTACGTCGATGATATCGTGGTCAAAGTCAAAAACAAGGAATCCCTCTTGGACACCTTGCAGGCTGTCTTCGATAAGCTGCGGGCCACCCGCACGAAGCTAAACCCAGACAAGTGCGTCTTCGGGGTTAGTTCCGGAAAGCTTCTTGGTTTCCTGGTAAGTCACCGGGGCATAGAGGCTAATCCGGCGAAGATAAAAGCCATTGAAGACATGCGGCCACCAACCCGCATCAAAGACGTCCAAAAATTAACTGGATGTCTAGCAGCCCTCAGCCGGTTCATTTCAAGACTGGCGGAAAGGGCACTTCCCTTCTTCAAGTTACTGAGGAAGTTCGGACCATTCCAATGGTCTGAAGAAGCAGAGAAGGCATTCCAGGAGCTGAAACAGTTCCTCACCACCCTACCAGTCTTGGTAGCTCCGAACCCCGGTGAGCCTTTATTGCTTTACATTTCAGCTGCTGACGAAGTCGTCAGTATGGTTCTGGTTGCGGAGAGACCGGAACTACCCAATACTCAGGAATCCAGATCCCTTTGGGAGGATCCGGAGGTCCCTGAAAGCGGGTCTGGGTCCCAGTTCCCAGACTTGAATCCACAAGAAGCCACTTCAGAGGACCCGGATCCTTCCGAGAGGATTCAGGTCATTCCTGAAGAAGCTCCGGGTTCCTCCACCCAGAACCCGGAGGTCCCCAAAGATAATCTGGACTCCTCCGAGAGGGGCCGGATCAATGAAGAGGAAGCTCCGGACCCCTCCGGGAGGGTCCGGACCATTCAACGCCCGGTATACTTCATCAGTGAAGTGTTACATGATGCCAAGACTCGATACCTAGAGGTGCATAAACTGCTCTATGCAGTTCTTATTGCCTCAAGAAAGCTTCGACATTATTTCCAAGCTCACAAAGTCTCAGTGGTGACTTCATATCCACTTCGAGCGATCCTGCATAATCCTAATTCAACTGGGAATATTGCAAAGTGGGCAGCGGAACTGGCTGAATTTGACCTTGAATTCATTCCAAGACAAGCAATCAAGAGTCAAGCATTGGCAGATTTCGTGGCAGAATGGACTCCCTCTCCATTAAACCCTGGGGGCCCCAGCGAGCCGAAGACGGAACCACAAGTTCCAGCCTTCACTAAGCCTCACTGGACCCTTTACTTCGACGGTTCCATGCAGAAGCAGGGAGCCGGAGCTGGAATCCTTCTCCTCGCACCAACCGGGGAGAAGGTGAAATACATGGTGCACCTTGACTTCAAGGCAACCAACAACATGGCGGAGTACGAAGCACTCATATATGGATTAAAGGTGGCACTATCATATGGTGTCAAGCAATTGCTGGTCAAAGGAGATTCACAACTTGTCATCAAACAGGTGAAGGGTGAATGCTCCTGCAATAATCTCCAGCTGGCTGCTTATCTCCTTGAAGTCCAGAGGCTTCAGAAGGACTTCGAAGTCCTAGACCTTCACCATGTTCAGCGTGCTCACAACGCTGAAGCTGACGAACTCTCGACCAAGGCGTCAACCGGAGCTCCGGCTCCTGACGGAACCTTTGTCCGGAGGTTGTCAAAATCCACAGTTCAGCCTGCCGAACTAAACGAAGGGGGCGAGATCAGCATCCCGAAGCTGACGGTCCCGATGGCCCTGTTACCATGGCAGCCATCAAGGGTCGTAGGTGCTGCCGGAAGCTCCGAGCAACCCAGCACGCAAGACCCAAATGCTCAAGTCAGTTCCGATGCATGGATCTCAGGGATCCGGAACTACTTGAAAGACAACATCCTTCCTGACGATGATGTATCCGCTGACCGGGTAGTCAGATTGGCTAAAAGATACACGTTGGTAGAAGGGGATCTCTACCGGCGCGGTGCCAACGGCATCCTAATGCGGTGCATCACAAGGGAAGAAGGCTGCGAGCTTCTCGCAGAAATCCATGGAGGTGAGTGCGGGAACCACGCATCTTCCCGCACGCTGGTCGGAAAAGCCTTTCGGCACGGCTTCTACTGGCCTACAGCGCTCCAGGATGCTACTGAGCTAGTGAAGAAATGCAAAGCATGCCAATTCCATGCAAAGCAAATTCATACACCTGCTCAGTCCTTACAAATGATACCTCCTACATGGCCTTTCGCTGTGTGGGGGATGGACATCTTGGGACCCTTCCCAAGAGCCGTCGGAGGTTACAAGTTCCTGTACGTCGCCATTGACAAGTTCACCAAGTGGCCGGAAGCTACTCCTATTGTGACGATCAACAAACAATCTGCAATCAATTTTCTACAATCTATCGTGAGCAGATTCGGAGTCCCAAATAAGATCATCACTGATAATGGGACTCAGTTCACAAGCTCCGCATTTCAAGGATATTGCGAAGACCTCGGCATACAAGTTTGCTACGCTTCCGTAGCTCATCCTGCCAGCAATGGGCAAGCCGAGAGAGCAAACGCAGAGATCCTTAAAGGACTCAAAACGCGCACTTATGAGCATTTGAAAAAGCACGGAGCCAATTGGATCGAAGAGCTTCCGCCCACTCTATGGGCCAACAGGACTTCTCCAAGTCGGGCAACCGAAGAAACACCCTTCTTCCTAGTGTACGGAGCTGAAGCGATCCTTCCTCCGGAAATCACCTTGGGTTCCCTCCGAGTCCGGACCTTCGACGAAGCCGCGCAGGACCAGCTCCGGCGTGAAGACCTAGACCTCCTCGAGGAGGGAAGGTGCCAAGCAGCTGTTCGGAATGCCCGATACCGCCAAACTCTACGGCGCTATCATCAGCGGCATGTACGCAACCGACAGCTCGAGGAAGGCGATCTGGTGCTACGGAGAATACTATCCAGAGAAGGGCAAAACAAACTCTCCCCCGACTGGGAAGGGCCCTTCCGAGTGATCAAAGTATCCCGTCCCGGAAGCGTTCGCTTGGCTACTGAGGATGGGACACCTCTCCCAAATCCTTGGAACATCGAGCACCTCCGTAAGTTCTACACTTAATTCCACGGAGGTGAGTCTTAAGTAACTTGAAATGTATGTTATAGAGTCATTGTACAGAGTCGGGTAGTTCCTCCGGGAGAGCAGCCGGACCTTTCCCGAAAGGTTTGAAAAGCTCATGCAACACTTGATACAGTCTCCGGACTAGAAGTGTGGCTAACTACCCAGGGTCAAACAAGAAACCAAACACACTTAGCCTGGTTCCGTACCCTAAGAGTGTACTTGTTTCCCCTGTACCCCGGACCTATAATGAAAGACATCTTCATGTGAAATAGACTCCACGTGCATTCATTTTTGCATAGGCTCGACATTTTTATTTTTCTCTTTCTTGTCTATAACAGAAACGTGCAATTCTTAAGAAGTTCTAGTTTAACCGGTTTATGTACGATTTGAGTTGAATTGTCGGATTTTTTAGATTTAAATGTCGTCTGTGGCCAACTCGCCTGAAAGCCGCCAAGCCATTCTAGGGCCGGAGTGCGCTATCGACTTAGCCTGGTCAAGCACCCTAAGTACGCCACTCTACCTACATCCCGGCAGGCCAAAGTAAGGTGGGTCCATGGACAATTGGATCTAAAAGAAAAGACAATTCATCCAATTGTACTAAAAATCGTGTTCAACTTGAAATTCTCTTGAGAACCGTAAGCCGCGACGAAGTTATAGATAAGGAACGAATTTTACTATTTTTCTTGGCTTAAGTGTGCAGGAAAAATGAACCCAATATTGATGGAGGAAAACCGGAGCTAACCAAGCTCCGACTCCCACCAAGGCGTCAACCGTCGGCGTTGACTTAAAGATGGTGAAAAGACCCTATCACTAGAGTCTGTTGCCAACAAACCAGGCGTGGCAAGGATCATTGCCGGAGCTACTAAGCTCCGACACCTTGAAGTATTAACTATCGACGCTCAACGTGTTGGTAGAGGCTATTGCCGGAGCTACTAAGCTCCGACGATGGATAGTGCCGGAGCTTCTAAGCTCCGACGACTTCAAGGGACCTTCACTATCGAAAACTTCGGACCTAAATTATACGAGTTCGAAGTATATTTGTCTTCAACAAAACTCAACATCCTTTTGGTACATGTCCACAATCAAATTGTGCACATCTACCAGGGGGCCAAGAGAAGACAAAGATGCCGAAGACAAAAAAATGAAATTCGCAAAAAAGTGAGGATTTCATTTCATTTGAAGACCGGAGATTACATCTGGAGACAAGGAATTACAAAATTGAGGAAGAAGAGAAGATACAAGTAAAGGCTAAGAAAGACAGTCCTAGACCCTATGGAAGAATTCGGCGACCTTCTGGGCGACCTCCGACACGCTGGCTCGGGTAGCTTCGCCTTCTCCTTCGACGGGGCCTTCAAGCACCGGGTCCAGAGGGAATCGAGGGTTCCGGCTAGTGTAACACGTCAACACATACTCTGTGACGTTCTTAGCCAGGGATTGCCCCTCGACCTCCAGCTGGTCCGCGATGACGTCGCCCACCTTGGAGAGCTTGCTGCCCGCAGCACTCAACGCTTGCAACGCAAGGTCCGGCTCCAGCTCCGGATCGTCCGGGAGCACGGGGCTGAAACCCATTGGCGCCAGTGCATCGTCAGCCTTGCTCAGGAACTCCCAAATCTGCAGGGAGTCCGTCTTCCTCAGGCCCTTCATCTCTTCCAAGGACCTCCGGGCCGCCGCCAGCTCCGAATTCTCGCGGGAGAGGCGCTCAACTTCTTTGGCGTTTTGCTGAATCTTCGCAGCAACCCGCTTCTCAAGTCTTCCGAGCTCCTCCTCCCGGAGGTGGATCTTGTTCCGGCGGTCGACCAGGTCTTTCTCCCTAGCCTCTATTTTCTTCTCCCGGGCGACAAGGGCACACTCGTACTCGTAGAGTTCCTGCCCCCGCACCCAGGTCTTCTCCTCCTCCTCGAGGCAGCGCTCTTCCAATTTTTTAGTGCGCTCCTCGAGGCCCTTGTCCGCCAGAGCTGTTTTCTCGGCGAGCTCATCCTCCCGTCGCAAGACGTCATCCCGTAGCTCCAGGAGTTTTTGCTCCTCATCCTCGAGCCGCTTTTCCCTTCCCTCAAGTGCCTCTCGGCGCTTGATGAGTGCGGTACTGATGGCCTCGAGTTGATCGAACCGAGCGTTGGCCGCGTCGTTAGCAGCCTTAGCTTGGTCATGGAACTCCCGGGATTGGGCGTCGAGGGCGTGAGTCATGCTCTCCCTCTCGTCCAGCAGCTCACCCCAGAGCTCCAGGCGGACCTTCTCCCGCCTGATCCATTCCTTGTCATCCGCAATCCTCGACTGCGCCAGCTTGGTCTCGAATTGGAGTCGATTACGCCACCTCCTAAGGGTTTGGCGCTCCTCTTCAAGAGCCTTGCTGTCGTGGAAGAAGGCTAGTTGGACTTGACGTAGACTGGAGCAAGCATTGTCGATGGACATCGACAGAGAGATGGGCTCCGGACCTTCTGGGATCTCCTCCGCTGGTTCCAGCGGGTCTTCATTTACAAAAATTGGGTCCCACTCTACGAGAGTGGAACCCCGAGCTTCCAAGGCACTAGGGCACTCCTCCGGGATGGCCTCAGTCGCCACCGAAGAAGGTCCCGCCACCAAGTCTTCATTTGCCCCCTCAGGCTGGGGGCCGGCGACTTCGTTCAGGCACTCTGGCTCCGCCACGGGTACCATCGACGTCGTCGCCTCCACTGGCTCCGGCCGGGACACTTCTTCTGAGGGAGGCTCAAGCTCCCTCGCCTCTTCGACCACCGGCTCTGCGGCCGGCGCTCCAGCAATCACCGGCTCTGCGGCCGGCGCCTCCACAATCACCGGCTCTGCAGCCGGCGCTCCAATAATTACCGACTCTGCGACCGGAGCTTCGGAAGTAACCGGCTCAACTGCCGGAACCACTTCAACTTCCAGCTCGCATGCTGGGGCTTCAGCTACCTCCGGCTCAACCGCCGGGGCTTCAGCACTTTCCGGCTCTGAAGTCGGGACCGCTACATCCTCCGACTCAACAGCCGGAGCTTCTACTTCTGCAGCACCGGGACCCGGAGCTTCAACCTCCGGAACGGGTGCCGTTGGCGCATCTTCAATCCCGTGGTCCGGCGCTACCACGGGAACTTCTGGAGACGAGTCGAGGTCCATGACCACGACAGCCGGCGCCGGAGATGTCGTAGCCCCCGCTTGGGGCGGCACCGGAGCTGGAGCAGAAGCCCCCGCAGCCTCAGACACTGTGGCCGAGGGCGGAGCTTCACTCCCCTTCTTGGGAGCGCTGCAGATAAAGAACGAAGAAATTGAGCAAACAGATGCTGTAATTAAAAGTTAATTGAGGTAAGCAAGAAAAAATACCTTGGGAGGCTCACGCACCAGCTTGCGCGGAACCTCTTTCCCGGACGTTCCGGGCTAGCCACAGTCGGCGTAGGAGCTCCGGGAGGACTCCCAGGACTTGCCGTGGCCGCGGGCGTTTCCCGGGTCGGAGCTCTCCTTGATCGGGAAGAACTCCTGGACCTGGAGGCCCTCACCGCTTCTCGTACCGGAGTCGCCTGCCCGGAGCTGGCACCTCCGGAGGGACCCACCAAGGGGACAGCCGCACTCCGGGAGGATCCCACCGCCGGAACAGTAGCGCTCCGAAAAGACCCCACCACGGGGACAGCCGCCACGGCGGCGGAGGATCTTCCTTCCTGAGGACGGGGAACTGGGGGGGAAGTGGCAAGCCCGACGGACCTTCCGTCAGCATGTTGCAGCTTTCTCTTCCGGCTCTCCGGCTCCTCCGCCAGCTCCTTGCCCTTGCCGGTGACCTCAGCTCTTGGCTGAGAGACAGGGGCGGAGCCGCCTTCCGACAATCTGGGAATCGCCAACCGGGCGGTCGATCTTCTCTCGACGACGCCAAGGTCATCAAGCGCGGGCATCTTCCGTCGGAGCTCCCTGCTGAACTCAACTTCCACGTTCAGGGGGAGGAAAGCCGGCGGCGGAGTCAAGTACTCTCCGTCAACATCGATGCCGTGCTGGAATTTCTTGAGGTGAAACTCCAAGGACTTCCCCACCATGCTGGACTTCAACCCGGTCTCGACCCGGTCCTCGTCCATCACGCTGTTGAGGGCCCAGGCGAGCTTCTCCCTCCTCTTCAGCGGTGCCCACCTGTTAGACAGGAAGTTGCAGAACACCGCCTGGGGAGTCAATCCTCCCTCCACACATTGGCGGATCCTGGACAGGACGGGGTCGAAAGCTGCCGCCAGCACCGGAACTTCGCTCCACACCGACGTATCAATGCCGGGCAGACCGTCTGGCAACTCCAACCGCTCGTGCTCCTCCACCCGGACGACTACCCAATCTTTCTTCCAGTCATCCCACTTCCCGGAAGGGAATGACCGGAGGTACTTGAACGGGCACTTCTTGCGCTTCACAAAGTAGTAGAAGCCAAGGTACTCGTCGCTTCGGCCGGTGGTTTGGACGGTGAAGAAGGTTCGGAAGAGCTCGATGCAGGGAGGGATGCCCACCCACATCTCGCAGAAGTGGACAAAGATGGACACAAGGAGGATGGAGTGAGGGCCAAGGTGGTATAGCTGCAGACCATTAAAGTCCAGCAGCATCAAGAAGAAGGAAGAAAACGGTGGGATCAGCCCCACCATGGCGTACGATGAAAAGTACACCATCTCGCCGGAGTGCTCCTTTTTAAAGGGAAGCTCTCCGCCGGCGCGGACCGAATGGTTGAAGAAGTCCGACGACCACCCCATGAGGGCTCGGACCTTCTTCAGATCGCTCTCCGTCTTCAAACGACTCTCACGCAGGCCCAACTCCATCGCAGCACAGCTAGGCAAGAGAAGAGGAGCAAAGCACGAGTTGGGAGTTTGAGCGCAAGAACAGATGGAAAGCGTAAAGAACTCCCGACGGTGCGCTTTCCTTCTTAAGTAAGCCCTCGCAACGCTTGGATGGAAACTGCAGGGGAGTCAAGGATACTACTCAAGAATTCAACCCAGCCGATGACAAGAGGGCCCGGGACCACCCTGACGATCAAGTCGAGGTTCTTACCCAGGCGAACAGTTGTCATCACGAGGCGGGAAACCCAAAGGCGGCGGACTGACAAGGCGCGCGGAACCGATACGGTTTTCGTATCGGGAACCGGCGACCTTCAATTGCGAGAGATCCGCACGTCAAAGATCTTATCTGCCGCCTGAGGTCCGCCACGCGTCGGGACTTAACCGTAAAGCCCCGCCAAAGGCACCTCCGAAGACCCTTGAAGACCCAGTTCAAGAGTCACAAGTGTGGACCCACCTCCAGCGGAATGACTTCATCCCATTGGCCTTCCCCGGAGGTAGGTCCAGGGGGCCACTGTCGGTACCCTAAAAACCATACACCCCCTGAGGTTACAAAGATCTCAAGGGAAGGACATCTACTCAAATTGAAGACCCTCGGGGGCCCACACGCCAGACGTAACCGGACCCGCTTCTCCAACATGGTTAGCCCCTAGGTTGCCACGTGTACTGTTAGACCAGAGCTATTACCCGCAAGGGTGAAGCTCCGGGCTAGGTACTAAAATGGCACCTTCGGAGGTAACCCTTGACCGAGAGAAGCTCCGGACCTGACACGTGCCAGGCCACCCCGGAGCTTCCCGCTTCCCCCAAGCAAGCTCCGAAGCTGCCACGTGTCCACACGTCGGAGCTGACCACTTCAAACCTCCAAAAGACGTTGTAACGGCACCGGATCTTCAAAGGACGACCGCGGACTTCAAGACCCGATTAATTATCATTAATTCCACATTAATGATACTTAATCAGGACGGTCTTAACACCTGTAACGGCACTGTCGGAGCCGTTACAGGGTTATTAACAACAATTAATCTCGTGTATCAATACTAGTAACCGCTAGGGCCACATGTCGGGCCAGGCTGACTTGTAACGGTTGGTCCTTGTGCTATAAAAGGACAAACCGACGATACACGGGAGGAGAAGGCTCGAACACTCTGAAGCTGACAAGTTAATACAACACACACACACCCGTGGAGTAGGGTATTACGCTCAGGCGGCCCGAACCACGTAAACTACTGTGTCACTCGTGTCCAATCGCATAACGCCTTCTTGAGTCTCCGCGCGCCCAAACCGAACCACAAACTCCTTCAACACTTTCGTAGTGTCAGGGGATCTGCCGACTCCAACAGTCGACAGGTACCATGTTCATCCTCGTCAAATCTGAATTCTCCCCCTTCTTCGGTTCTTTCCTTGATTTCCTTGATCTCCTCATCTGTGGTTTGTGCCTCTCGAATTTCTTGCTCCAAGGTTGGGTTTAACTCCATCATCTCCATCTCGTTTACAAACCCAAGGTTCAACCGTTCAAACTCCTTGCATAGCTCGGATGGTATCTCTCGAACTGTGAGTTGGTGACTTACCCCCTTTCTACTCAAAGCATCGGCCACTACATTGGCCTTCCCCGGATGATAGTTGATCCCCAAATCATAATCTTTGATGAGCTCCAACCATCTTCGTTGCCTCAAGTTCAGATCCGTTTGTGTGAAAATATACTTCAAACTCTTATGATCCGTATAAATTTCACGCCTATGTCCAAGAATATAGTGTCTCCAAATCTTCAATGCATGTACCACGTCCGCGAGTTCCAAATCGTGCGTGGGGTAATTCTGCTCATGTTTCTTCAATTATCTTGATGCATAGGCGACCACTTGACCTTCTTGCATCAATACACATCCAAGCCCTTGTCTTGATGCGTCACAATAAATATCAAAACTCTTGCTTACATCCGGCAATACCAAAACTGGGGCTGTTGTTAACTTCTTCTTCAACTCCTCAAAACTGTTTTGACAAGCTTCAGTCCATTGGAACGCCTTTCCCTTCATTAGCAACTCCGTCATAGGCTTGGCTATCTTGGAAAAGTCCTTGATGAATCTACGGTAATACCCAGCCATCCCAAGAAAACTCCTTATTTCCTTGACATTTTGCGGCGGTTCCCACTTCAACACGTCCCTCACTTTACCAAGGTCAACCGATACTCCTCCTCCTGAGATGATATGACCCAAAAAAGGCACCTCTTTCAACCAAAACTGACACTTGTTGAACTTGGCATACAACTGATGCTCCCTCAATTTCTGCAACGTAAGCCTCAAGTGTTCCTCATGTTCCTTCTCATCCTTCGAGTAGATCATAATATCATCAATAAACACCACAACGAACTTATCTAAGTACTCCATGAAGACCTTATTCATGAGGTACATAAAGTAGGCAGGTGCATTGGTCAATCCAAAAGACATCACGGTGTACTCATAAGATCCATACCGTGTCCTAAAAGTTGTCTTGGGTATGTCCGATGGTCTAATCTTCATTTGAAAGTATCCCGACCTCAAATCAATCTTAGAGAAGACACAAGCACCCTTCATCTGATGAAACAAATCCTCTATACGGGGCAAGGTGTACTTGTTCTTGATGGTCACCTCGTTGAGAGCTCGGAAATCCACGCACATCCTTTGGGATCCATCCTTCTTGTCCACAAACAGCACAGGCGCTCCCCAAGGTGAAGAACTAGGGCGAATAAAACCCTTCTCTAATTGCTCTTGAGTTTGCTTCTTGAGCTCCGCTAATTCCATAGGAGGCATCCTATACGGCCTCTTAGCTATAAGTGCAGTTCCATGTATTAAATCAATAACAAACTCAATGTCTCGATCGGGTGGCATACCTGGCAACTCATATGGAAACACATCCAAAAACTCACACACTACCGGAATCTCCTCAATTGTGGCACCGTCCATATGATTCAACTTCAATTGCTTCGGTGCGGTTTGAGATGCTTCAAATTCTACGGTGATCCCTTCCTCATTAGTCAACTTCACCGTCTTTGTGGCACACTCAATAACTCCATTGTGCTTCCTCAACCAGTCCATACCAAGTATAATGTCCAATCCTTGAGAATCCAAAACTATGAGGTTGGCGGAGAAGTCTACCCCCCTTATTCTAAGGCTTACTTTTGGACATACTATATTTGTCCTCATCTCTCCTCCAGGAGACTTAACCAATAGAGTAAACTTCATATGAGAGATAGGCAAACTATACTTGGCAACATACTTTGATGCAATGAATGAATGCGATGCTCTGGAATCAAATAACATAGTCGCGGGGTTGGAGTTTGCAAGAAACATACCAATGACCACATCATCCGCTTGTTGAGCATCCTCCGTAGAGACATGATTCACATTGCCACGAGCAAAATTCTGCTGTCCACGGCTTCCTTGTGGCTGTCCTCCATTAGGTCTTGGGTTTTGCCTCGGTGCATTGCTTCCTTGACCAAGACCTGACTTAGGACATTGGTGCGCAAAGTGTCCAGCTTCTCCACAAGTATAACACTTCTTAACTCCACCAGAATTATTGGGACGAGCTTGGTTTTGAACATTTGCAGCAGGAAAATTAGCACGAGGTGCATAAGGCATTGGAGGCCTAGGTGCTTGCATGACAGGACACTGCTGCACAAACTGAGTTGGACGTGGTGCATAACCAGGGCGCTGAGCAGGAATAGAGGAGCTGTAATAGGGTGCATTGAGTGGTGCAAATCGAGGGCGGACATTACTTCCTTGTTGCTGTCCTTGATATGGCGCCTTCCTCTTGGTTTCTTGCTCCATCTCACGGATCTTGTTTTCAACCACAATTGCTTTGTCCACAAGCTTCTGGAAATTTGCATAGTCACAATTGAGCAATTGTACTTGGATCTCATTGTTCAAGCCCCTCATGAACAAGTATTGCTTCCGGCTGTCCCGACTAACATCCTCAGGCGCGTAACTTGAGAGTTGAGTGAACTTGTTGAGATATTCACTCACGCTCGATTTCCCTTGCCTCAAGTTCTCAAATTCTTGCCTCTTCAAGATCATCACTCCCTCCGGCACATAATGAGAACGGAAGTTCTCCTTGAATTCCGCCCAGGTGATCCTCTCTTGATCCTCATGAGCATTGCATAGGGAATCCCACCAATCCACAGCTGCTCCAATGAGTTGATGAGAAGCAAATAAGACCTTCTCCCGGTCACTGCATTGGACAATGGCTAGCTTCTTCTCCACGGACTTGAGCCAATCATCCGCATCCATAGGGTCAGCAGCTTGAGCAAAGGTCAGCGGCCTAGTCCTCATAAACTCTCCCAATCGGTTATGAGGAGGCGGGGGTGGCGGTGGAGGCATGTGGGGTTGATTGTTGATGTTGCCAGCCTGCAGCCGTCCCATTGTTTGTATCATGGTCTGCATGAGCTGGTTTTGCATAGCCAATAGCTGCTCAATGTTGATAGCTCCCTGAGTAGATCCTTGTCCAACGTTGTTCTGAGGTACTCCATGGTTCTCCTCCTCATCATTGCCATCCCTCTGGTTGCGAGTCCTCACAATCTGAAGAAAAGCAATAGGTAAGAATTAGAAAACGTCCCCAACTATATGCATCAAGGGATATGGAACTAAACAACTAGCTATACTAGCCTAGTGGACATGGAAATGTTAAGGCATCCCAAAATCCTCTATTAAGCACATAAGCAAACAATATATATAGCAACAGCACTCCAAGCAAAAACACATCGATTCCTGAGTGCTCCTATGTGCTCTAAAGTGTCCATTCTATCTAGGTTGCGTCCTACGGTCAACCTGTGGCTCTGATACGAATCTGTGATGCCCGGTTCTGAAAAATGAACCAAGCTAACGCATATGTGTGCCCAGGATGTTCATCACACATACACGAGTGCAATCACAAAAGATAAACAGATAATTACCACAGCTCAAATTATTAAATAAGTACTCTTATTACATAATTCATTATATCCTCGAATACAAGCTGATATTAATGACAAGTTCAACTAATGCAGCAGAAATAAACTAATTAAGCAACTAAGCAAACTAAGCAAAAGGGATAGCGCAGCTCCAATAACACCACAGGCAAAGCTGACGGTAGACACGGCCTAGAACTTCGCATTATTGTCATTAAACTAATAATCTTGACCTGCAATTGTTGGGGGGGGGGGGATTGCAAGAGTGAGTACATGTCGTACTCAGCAAGTGTGGAAAGTATGACATCTGGCTGATTCAAATGACGACAATAATAATGGCAAAGTGCTGAAAAGTACAGTAAAACATTTGAAAAGCAATATATTACATGTATGTGAAATAAACCCATCATAATCATAAGTAATACCATAATACCAGTCCACAATTCACCATCCTCATCCATAATTCCAGATTTCACCATTGCCAATAACCATATTCAATACCAAAAATAAATCTATAACCATCCATAACCATAACCAAACCATAACCATCCCAATTACCAATTTCCCTCTAATCATGTAGGTCATCCAAGCGCTCATAACCGGGAGCACGGCTATCATGATAGTTTATTTAGACTCTGCAGAGTTTGTACCACTTTACCCACGTGTTTGTGATTTCATCACCCGTCGGCGACTAAAGAACCTCCCTTATGCCAATTACACTTCCTTTGGTGTATGGCCAAGAGATCACAAAATAGCCTTTACAAAGGGATTACTAGCCTATTTAGACCCCACTGAGGTTTCACCGGTGGCGATGCCTCCAACTGAGCACATCTTCAACCAAGGGCCCCCTCTTGAGCCATTTGGATCCCAGGGTAGTCCCACCATTCATCAACAAACCCAATCCGACTACCCCTTCCCCGAGCATCCACAACGGTCCAAACAGCACTAGCAAAGCCCTAATTAATCAGCTACGCCGCACCCATACTTGGCCTCGTGGTGGCACTGTAGTCCTGGCCTATTCTCGCATGAACCGGTCCTTAGATCTAAAGCAAGCAAACCACCATAACATCCAACTCATCCACATACCAGGCTTGCTTAGATCACCCATTACCATACCATATTTAACCAGTTCACATTAACCATAATCTCATCCATACATAATTAAATTGAGTGGTATAGTTATTCCCATCCCAGTTGATTAAGCGAAGCAAACGGTAAAAAGTCCATCCCGACGCTCTACCATAAATTCCAGGTGACAAGGGTGGTTAAACAAAGCTAGTAAACTTCCTACCATAGGATTCCCATCAAATTGACACAAGCATGCAGTTTTACAAACAAAACATTTATTTTAAAAACAGGATCAATATGCTTCAAGGACACTTGCCTTGCTCTTGCTGTTGATTAGGGTCAAAGCCTTCAAACTCTTGGTGCTGTATCCTCCGCGGCACTTTCTAGCGCAAATCCGTCTAATCCACACAATAAACATACAAGACAAGAAACACAATCAAAGAGTGCACAAATATTACTCAATATGACATGACATGCATGATTAATGCAAATGCAAGGTAGAACTTGTTACTAGATTGCTTTTAATGATCACTAACTAGCTCTAATAGCTTTTAACAAGTTTATACAGGTTTGGATTCGATTAGATCAAATTTTAGAATTAATTCAACACAATTTAACCAGAAAGATCGGACTAGTCCGCTAGGGATCGTACAAGTCCGCACTCTGCGAGATCAGCGGATTAGGGTTTTCTAGATCGACGTAAATTTGGAGATTAGGGTTTGAATGCACGTAAGGAAAAGATAATAGAAGGTATACCAGGTGTTTAGGACTCCAATGAATCAAGAAACTTGGAGGTAGCACTTAGATCTTGGTGATCTAGGGTTGGTGATGAACTTGGGAGGAGTTGGTGGTGAAGAACGAAACTTGGTGGAGATCTTGATCCTCTTTCGTTTCCTCCTCTTTTCCTTCTTACTTGGGATCTTCTCCTCCCTCCTTGATGGTGGCTCTCCACGAACTAGGGTTTGGGTAGGTGGAAAAGTGGCAAATAGATGTCAAACCAAGGGGTTGGGATGTTTATATAGAGGTGGAGGCTAGGGTTAGATGGATTTCGAGTTTTGGGATGAGTAGAGGCCGGTTTAGAGTCCCACATGGGCTCTAAAAGAGTTAGGCACGACGTCCCTAGGCCCACTTAACGTGAAACCCAAGAAACAAGTTGTAAAACAAAAGGTCAATCTCGAAGTCACGAAATATCGGACAAGTCCAGACAGGATCGGACTAGTCCGAAGTCGTCCAGAGAGAAAATCGGACAAGTCTAGCCTAAAATCGGACAAGTCCGATCTTAGTCAGAAAGGAAAACAGACAAGTCCGCTGGAACACCAGACTAGTCCGGACAAGTCCAGGGACTTAACAAATTTTCAAGGATTCATGGAATACCGAACTAGTCCGCACAAGATCGGAAAAGTCCGAAGTTGTCCAGAGGCAAATATCGGACTAATCCGCAGCAAAAACGGACAAGTCCATTTTTAGACAGAAAGAAATCGGACTAGTCCTCAGCAAAACCGGACTAGTCCGCACTTTCCTACATTTTTAAGTGCGGTTTTGCTCCAATCAATTTTAAACTTGTTCCTCTTGTTATGGGTTAATGTTAAACATGTATATGAATGTATGCAAGGCATGATGCATGAAAATGAGGGTGTTACACGTCTCGTCCATCTTGTCCTCGCGGCCCATTCGTCCGTCTTGCGGCGTGGGTCTGTACCGGCTACTTGGACAAGACAGGACACTGGAGCCTTGACTTTCGTAAGCACGGCTCAGCCTGCCTGGGGAAGGCGCGCGTACTTAATGCCTGTCTAAGCGGCGCACACATTCCTTTACTGCGGCTCCCTACCGCACTGAGCTGGGCGTCTTCCACATGGTTACGCCGGAGCCTGCCTCTGCGGGAAGTAAAGCACTTGACGGAACAGGCCACGTGGCGCATTCGGAGCCCACCTCTATGGAGGGGTGGGGGCTCAGCCCTGCAGGCCACGTGGTAGCTCCGGTGCCTTTCCCTGCGCAGGCGCGGACTTGGCCCTGAGGTCCCGATTGGCCACGTGGCGGCTCCGGAGCCCTCCTCAGCAGGGAGGCGTGGGTCCAGTCCTGCTGACCACGTGGCAGCTTGGGATTCTCCACCGACGGGGAGGTAGGATCAGGTCCTTCCCTCCTCCACGTGGCAGCCTCGGATTAGGCTTCTTAGGCAGAGGCGGAGTCCTTAGCGGTTTTCTCCTGTGCGCGGGGGTACCTGGTCTGCAGGGTACCGACAGTGGCCCCCGAGCCTACCTCGGGAGAGTCGTCGATACCGCAGGTGGGGTCTTCTCCCTTTTCTTCCCGCGTAACTCTTCCGATTCCACTTCAAGGCGGTTCCCCAGGCAACACGCCCCTGCCGTTGAGGCGTCGTGTCTCCTTCCGGTAAGCGAAGGTGCTGAACAGGCGCCGCGCGACGTGACTCCTGCCTTCAATCGTGCTTTAACTGCGGTGGTTCCCAAGGTGGCTCCTGCACTTCCGCTGCTTTTGCCCTTTCGGAAACCGCCGAGTTACCTCCCGCATAGCTAGCTGCCCAGCCCGCCTTCTTCGTCGAGCATCTCGGGCCCTCATGTCATTGCCCATACGGGTTCATTACTCTTCTACTGGGGCTGCGGCGATCCACACTTTTGCGCCTGTTGGCCTGTAGGGGTGCATAAAAAGAGAACTTCCCCCTGAGGGTTCTTTCTCCCGCCTCTGCATCCCTGCGCTCGTGTTTTTGCCTCAAGCCCAGTTCTTGCGCTCTAGTTCCCAGTCTCCCCGTCCAGAGCTTCCAACCTCAGCCCTCATGGCGAGCATCCTGCCCAAGTCCAGGCTGTCCAGGACCGCCGACCTGGCCCCTATGCGCTGGCTTCTTGGCTGGCATACCCTAAGCGGGAGTCGTGGCTCCGTCCTGGGAGGCTCCCGCTGAGCCTCTCCACCGGGGAGATGGTTCTCTTCTCATCGTACATGCTGGCCGGCTTCGTCCCGCCAGCATCCGCCTTCTTGGTCATGCTCCTGGAGACCTTCGGCCTCCAACTCCACCACCTCGCGCCGAACTCGATCGCCATGCTGGCGGTCTTCGCTCAACTCTGCGAGATGATCGTGGGGGTGATGCCATCGGTAAAGCTCTTCTGGTACTTTTTTTGTACTGAGGGCCACCGGCAGGAGTTTGAAGGAGCACCTCGGCGCCTACTACTTCCAGCACCGGACAAAGGTCCCCACGAGGTACATTGCTTCCTTCAACTCAGCAAGGTGGGAGATGTGGCGCGAAGATTGGATGATCACCAAGGTCGAGGCCCACGACCGGATGTGCCTCCCCACCGGGATCCCCTACTCCGAGCGATCATTCTGGGAGGAGCGCCCAGAGCTGGAGGAGGCGTTCAACCCGGTGCTGGAGAGGATCCAGGTGTTGGCGGACCACGGGCTGTCATCTGCTATGGTGCTGAGGGACTTCATGTCCCGCCGCATAGCTCCGCTTCAGCACCGTGCCCGCCCGGCGTCAATGTTCACCGGCCTGATGGACTGCACCCAGCTCGAGACCGGGCCCGAATCCAACTTGGGCGAGCAGCAGCTGCTCGACATGCTGGCCCGGGTCTGCCCCGACGACATCTCTGCTTAGGCACTTGCTCTTCCATCGGCCTGCCGCCCCTTGTGCTCGGACTCCGAGTTGAGGAGGCACCTGCTGAAGACGATGCCGACCCTTGACGAGTCCGGGCTGGCGCGGCGCCAGATCGGGGACCTGTTCCGAGGGGTTAGCATTGCTGACGACGCTGAGGGAGGCGAGGCTCCCTTAAGCGACGTTGGTTCTTCAAGCGACGACTCCTCGAGCGGCCCCCAACACCATCCATGGGGTGGCGTTGTCGCCCCCGGCAACAAGGGGAAAGGGAAGGTGCCGGTTCCGGTGCTGGACCCGTCCCCCAAGAAGCACGCCCGATCGCCACCGCCGGCCCCTTCTGCCCTTCGTCAGGACTCTGGAGCTCTGCCGCGCTCATCGCCAGGGGGCGCTGGTGGCACCACCTTGCCGCCCGAGTCTTCCACACGCAAGAGGGGGAGGCTCCTCAACGCCGACGGGACCCTAGCATTCCCTCTCCGTTTGGAGGGGTGCCAGACCTCGAGGGTGTCGCCGACACCATCACCACAGGGGCCCCCAGCACACTCAGGGGCCCCCATCACGGGTTCGGGGGGTCCGAACCCCCCAACCCGTTCGGTAAGCGGTGGAACTTCAGCGTCCCCCGGTAAGCCTGCTCAGATTCTACCTTGGGTGTTCTTTGCTGTGCGCCTACCCTGTCAATCTCTTATGGTCTGATCTTGCTTGGTTTCAGCGCCTCCACAGCTACTCCACCACCTGCGGGCACTTCTGCTGGAGGGTCTGCCGCTCCAGTCGGCTCGCGGGGATCGTCTGCTGCCTCGAGCCCTGCTCCAGTGCCCAGGCTGCTGCCGCTGGGGTACGTCGGGCCCCCGTGTTTGAGACCCCCGCAGCGGCTGCCGGAGCCCAGCCGCGCGTGCCGATGACCGCCGCCGCGCCTACCAATGACACCGCATCCACCGGCCACTCTGTGCCGGCCGACGCCGCCGCGCCCTCCGACACTACTGCGTCGGCTGGCGCCACCGCCCCGGGTGCTGCCATCCGGGAGGGGGCCCTGGTCCCCGCCTCCTCAGTGGTCCTCCAAATGGAGGACGATATTGAGGAAGTGGGGAGGCAGGGGCCTGCTGCTACGATGGAGCCCCTCCCCCTGCCCGAGGCTATGGCCATGGCCTACTCCGGCTTCCGGCAGGCCCAGGCGGCCCTTGCCCGGGAGAAAGGGCAGCTCGAGGACGAGGACGACCGACTCCGGGAGTGGGCGAGGGCCCTGGAGGCCCGGACTCGGCTGGCAAAGAGCCGAGCGGCCCAGTGGGAGGCGGTCGTTCGGGAGGAGATGAAGATCCTAGAGCAGGAGCGCGACCTCATCACCCAGTTGGACACCGTCACCCAGAAGCTAAAGGCAGACACCGAGGCCATCCACGCTGAGGCTAGCTCGCGCCTCCAAGCCCGCGAGGACCTTCAGCACCTACTGTCCCTCCGGGAGGCCGCTCTAGCCGAACGGGAGCAGGAGCTGGTGGCGAAGCGGGCCGAGGTGGAGGCGACCTGCCGCGGGCTCATCCTCCAGCAGGAAGGGGCGAGAGTCCGCGCCGCCGAGCTGGACCGCCGGGAAGCCGCCGTAGCTGAGGCGCAGCAGGCCCAATCCGCTGAGCGCCAAGCCCTTCTGGACCGCGAGTTCAACATCGCCCTCAAGGAGGGTGACTTGAACCGCCGTGTGGCGGGGGTCGACAAGCGCGAGAGGGCCCTGGCGGCCAGGGAGAAGCGGTTCCTGGACGGCGGCCCCCAGGCACTGGCGGCAACCCAACAGGAGGTGGCGGAGCTCCGGACGGCGCACTCTGCCGAGGCCCAGAAGGTCTGGGAGTTCCTCGGCGGTGCCGACTCGGCTCTGGTGCCACTCAGCTTCAGCCCGACGCGCGTGGGGGAGCCGGCGCAGGAGGTGAGTCAGGTGTTCCCGGCGCTCGACTCCACCAGCTCGAGGATGCGCTCGCTGGGGGCCATCCTTGACAACCAGCTGGAGGCCGAGGGACGGATGCTGGTGAAGGAGGTGGCGACGCACATCCTGTCCTGCTACCGGAGCTGGTACCCCGACGTCTCCCTGCAGCCGATCCTCGAGGGGCCCATCGCCGAGAGGCCGCCAAGTCTGAAGTTTCGGATGCGGTGGCACTCATCGCCTCAAGGTTCCAGCGGAGCGGCTGAGGGCTCCCCGGGCGTCTGTTTAAGTTTTTGTCTTTCTGTCTTTTGTCTTGTGGTTGGCTGTGATGACAAACTCTTTATTTGTGCGATAAAAAATATGTCTGTGGTGCCCTTTTATACTCAGCTTGCTTTTATTTCCAGCAGTGTCTTCCGGCTGCTTGTTGTTCTTTAGCTTCCAGGACCTGCCGTCCCCCAAAGTATGGCCCCCTGACAGGCGTGGCCAGTTTTTATGGGCACTCGTGTCATACACTTAGGGTTTAGGGCGGACCGGTGCAGGAGGAGCCTAGGATTCGTTGGTAGCATTGTCGTAGCTGAGTATGCAGGTATGTCGACAGCGGCCCCCCTGCGGGTGCCGCCGGAGCTTCAGTTCCGCGGTGCTTGCCATCTTCGGCGAGAGGTCGACAGCGGCCCCCCTAGGGGTGCCGCCGGAGCTTCAGGCTGGCGGTGCCCACTATCTTCGCGGGTACTCTGACGATGGTTGCTAGAATAACTTCCTCAAAGACCTGTACATAGATCAAAAAAGAGAAGTAATTCTATCCGCTGGTCACTTTACCCCTGCTCTTTTTGTAGTGTCGCTTGACTTACGATCTTGGGCTGACTCGTGGGGCTTGGGTAATTTAGTGCTTCTGCACCCAGGGCTCGTTGTCCAGAATACCCAAGGGTGGTCCATCTGGCCCCCAGTACTCGGCTGTAGCGTTGGGGAGGCAGAACGCACAGGCTTAGGGTACGGGACCAGGCTAAGGCCCTGGACCTCCCGCTCGGCATAAGCCTTTTCCATGGGGGACCATCTGGAGACACAGGCCCCCGAGTATTGGAACAACCGAGGCCCCACGAGCATCGAAGGTACCTCAAGCAACCCCACCTGCAGTCCAGACAGCAAGGCTCCCACTATTGTTAAAGCAGGGGAAAAACGACAGCGCTCATGATAGATCACGAGCTATGGCGGGCTTACAGCAACATCATAAAAATTAAAGATAATTTTTGAATTGACAAACCCTATACCAGGCAGAACAACATTCTTTCATTGTAGTTTCTCATAAGATGAAGCAGACTTTACAAGGGGAATAACCCGGCCTGGGTGTTAGATGGAGCCGAGTGCACCTACTTAGGGTTCTGGACCAGGCTAAGCGGAATGTGCACTCGGAGCCCCATCCCCCTATACTAAGTGCTGTCCTGAGATAATGTGTAACCTTTACAATGAAATAGCATTGCCCTGACCCTGGTCTAGGGGTAGAACTTATGGAGGTGTTCGATGTTCCATGGGTTGGGTAACCGCTGTCCATCCTCCGTAGCTAGGCGGACGCATCCTGGGCGGCAAACCTCTGTTACCCGGAAGGAACCCTCCCAGCTGGGGGAGAGTTTGTTAGACCCTTCTCGGGAGAGTATGCGGCGCAACACCAGGTCGTCTACCTTTAGCTCCCTACTCTGCACGGTCCTCTGATGGTAGCGCCGGAGCGCCTGCCTGTACCGTGCATTTTGGAGAGCTGCTCGCACTCGTCCCTCGTTGATGAGGCCCAGGTCTTCACGCCGGAGCTGGTCCTGCGCGGCTTCGTCGTACCTCCGGGCACGGGGAGAGCCCATGGTAATTTTTGGGGGGAGGACGGCCTCCGCCCCTACACCAAGAAGAAAGGCGTTTCCCCCGTGGCCCGGCTGGTTGATGTCCGGCTAGCCCACAGCGCACACAGAAGCTCATCCACCAAATTTGCACCATGCTTCTCAAGGTGTGAGAATGTGCGAGTCTTGAGGCCCCTGAGGATCTCTGCATTGGCTCTCTCGAACTACCCATTGCTCTCTGGATGAGCAACAGATGCATAGCAGACTTGGATCCCCATGTCCTTGCAGTATTCTTGGAATGCTGCAGTTGTGAACTGGGTCCCATTATCAGTGATAATTCTGTTCGGGACCCCGAACCGGCAGACGATCGACTTAATGAACTTTACTGCTGACTGCTTGTTGATGGTGACAACTGGGGCGGCCTCCGGCCACTTGGTGAACTTATCTACGGCGACGTAGAGATGCCGGAATCCTCCGACGGCTCTGGGAAAGGGTCCCAGGATGTCCAACCCCCATACAGCAAATGGCCATGAGAGAGGGATCATCTGCAGCGCCTGAGCTGGTGTGTGGATCTGCTTGGCATGGAACTGGCACGCCTTGCATCTCTTTACCATCTCGGTGGCATCCTGGAGTGCTGTCGGCCAGTAGAAGCCATGCCGAAAGGCTTTACCGACCAGCGAGCGGGAGGACGCGTGGTTCCCGCACTCGCCTCCATGGATCTCTGCGAGCAGATCGCAGCCCTCCTCCCGGGTAATGCATCGCAGTAGGATGTTGTTGGCGCCACGCCGGTAGAGATCCCCTTCCATCAGCGTGTACCTTTTAGCCATGCGTACAATCCTTTCTGCCAGGGCATGTTCTTCGGGAAGGATATTGTCCATCAAGTAGTCCTGGACCTCCGAGATCCATGCATCGGGACTTGCTTGAGCTTCTGGATCTTGGGCGCCCGGTAGCTCGGAGCCCTCGGTGGCGCATACGATCCTTGGCAGACTCCATGGTAGCAGGGTCGCCGGGACTGCCAGCTTCGAGGTGCTGGGCTCGCCCCCTTCGCCCGGCTCGGTTGCTCGGGCGGTTGGTCGCGGTAACGTCCTTGCAAAGACTCCTTGGGGCACTGGGGCCCCTGTGGAGGCCTTCATTGACAGGTCGTCTGCGACTGAGTTGTCGGCTCGGGGTACATGGCACAAGTCCAAGACTTCAAAGTCCTTTTCCAGCTTCCGGACGTGCAGCAGGTATGCAGCTAATTGAGGGTCGTTGCACCTACACTCTCCTCTGGCTTGCTTGATGATCAGTTGAGAATCACCTTTAGCCAGGAGCTGTCGGACATTGAGGGTCAGGGCAGTCTTCAGCCCAAAGATTAGGGCTTCATACTCTGCCATGTTGTTTGTCGCCTTGAAGTCGAGGCGCACCATGTACTTGAACTGCTCCCCAGTCGGGGTGAGAAGCAGGACCCCAGCGCCGGCCCCCTGCTTCCGCGAGGAACCGTCGAAGTAGAGCATCCAGGGGGTCTCGGTGAAAACCGGAGCCTTCATCACCGTTTCTTCGTTGTCTGGGCCCCCCGGGTTGCTTGGTGATGGGGTCCATTCAGCCAAGAAGTCCGCCAGTGCTTGGCTTTTGACTGCATGTCGAGGTAAGAACTCCAGCTCGAACTCAGCCAGCTCCGCTGCCCACTTGGCAATGTTGCCAGTCGAATTGGGGCTGTGGAGTATGGTTTTCAGTGGGAAGGAGGTGACCACTGAAACCCGGTGAGCCTGGAAGTAATGTCGGAGCTTCCTCGACGCTATGAGCACTTCATACAGCAGTTTGTGTACCTCCAAGTATCTTGTATTTGCTTCATGGAGGACCTCACTGACGTAGAAGACTGGCCGTTGGCAGGTCCGAACCCTCCCTGGGGGGTCCGGGTCTCCTTGCAATGCGTCTGCCTCCTGGGGAATGTGGCTCCCAGGGTCTAGCTGGGCCTCCGGGGGCTGGGACCCGTAAGGCACTTGGTCACTGGAACTCACAGTGGGGGGGGGGTGGGGGCTCTTCTGGGTTCGGGCTTTGAGGCTCGGCCTCCCCCTCTGGGGCTCCTTCTGGTACTTGTTGCAGTAGTAGCTCCGGTCGCTCTGCAACCAAGACCATGCTGACCACTTCCGTTGTTGCGGTGATGTACAACAGGAGCGGTTCGCCGGGTTCTGGCGCCACCATAATGGGTAGCGTCGTCAGGTGTTTCTTGAGCTCCTGGAAGGACGCTTCAGCTTCCTCAGTCCACTCAAAGGGGCCTGACTTCCGTAGAATCTTGAAGAAGGGCAGAGCTCGCTCAGCCAGTCTTGAGATGAACCGACTGAGGGCTGCCAAACATCCTGCAAGCTTCTGCACATCCTTGATGCGGGCCGGCGGCCGCATCAGCTCTTGATCTTCTCTAGGTTAGCTTCGATCCCTCAGCGCGATACCAAGAAACCAAGGAGCTTCCCTGCAGAGACCCCAAAAACACACTTGTCAGGGTTCAGCATCGTGCGTGTCGTGCACAGCTTGCTGAAGACTCTGGCTAGGTTGTCTAATAGGGATGTGTTGTCCCTGATTTTTACCATGATGTCGTCGACATACACCTCTACCGGATCTCTAATGAGGTCCCCGAATGTCTTATGCATTGCACGTACAAAGGTGGGGAGAGCATTTTTGAGACCATAAGGCATGGAGACATAACAATACAGGCCATCTACTGTTATGAAAGCAGTGTGTTCCTCATCTTCCCTAAACATAGGTATTTGGTGAAAACCAGAATACGCATCTAGGAAACACAGAAGGTCACAACCTGATGTTGAGCCTACTATTTGATCTATCCTAGGAAGAGGGAATGGGTCCTTGGGACATGCCTTATTGAGATTGGTGTAGTCGATGCACATCCGGAGCTTCCCGCCAGCCTTAGGAACGACAACAGGGTTGGCCAACCACCGTGGGTGGTGAACCTCCCGGATGAAACCATCATCGAGCAGCTTCTTGATTTCTTCACGGATGAAGTTCTGCCGCTCGATGGACTGTTTCCTGGGCTTCTGCTGGACCGGCCAGGCGTCGGGATAGATCTTCAGACGGTGCTCAATCACCTCCCTGGGGATCCCGGGCATCTGTGATGGTTGCCATGCAAACACACCGACGTTGTCCCGAAGGAAGGTGATGAGCGCGCATTCCTATTTGTTGTCCAGGTTCCCCGCGATTCGGATCGTCTGGGCAGCCTCAGAGCCAATCCTGACGACCTTCACAGGGACGTCGTCGTTGGTTGCAGGTTGCACACGAGGTGCAGGAGTGGAGGCTCGCTGCACCGGGCCTTGCTCTAGCCGACTCTCCGTCGAGCCTCCTCGGACCGGAGCCCTCCCCGCTGCTAGTGCTTGGAGCTGCTCCAAGGCTGACACTGCGGTTGAGCAGTCCCCTCTGATCCTGAGGACACCGGAAGGCGTCGGCATCTTCAGGACGAGGTAGCCGTAGTGGGCTACAGCCATGAACCTGTGGAGGGCTGGCCTCCCGATGATTGCGTTGAAGGGAAGGTCGACGTGTGCCACGTCGAATAAAACGCTCTCCGTGCGGTAGTTCTCCGGGGTCCCGAAGGTCACCGGGGGGTGTATGTTACCATACGGGAGGATTTGCCCAGGTCCGACACCCGAGAACGGGCTCGAGGGTGTGAGTTGGGACATCGGCAGCTATAGCTTCTGGAAAGCCGCCGTGGAGATGAGGTCGAGGCCCGCCCCTCCATCTATCAACACGTGAAAGACCTTCACGTTGGCGATGGTCGGGGACACCAGTAGCGGGAGCACTCCTGCCCCTGCCATGTTCTTCAGGCAGTCAGAAGCGTCGAAGTTGATCGCCGTGCTCATCCACTTGTGGTGGGGAGCCGGACTTGGATGCAGGGTTTTCACCGCGTTTCGGGACGTGGGGTTGGTGGCTCCCCCGTAGATGACATGGAGGATCTTGCGGCGCTCATTATCACTACTGGAGTCGGAGTCGCCACCCTCGAAGACGGCCTTGACCGCCCGCTGGGGTTCCTGGAACCCCATCTCGCTGTCATCCTCTTTCTCAGGATCAGCCTTCTGCTTGCCCTCCCTTTGGCAGGGGGGCACCCTCCTGGTGCTGCTACCTCTGTTTCTGTTCGCGGAATCGTTCTGTGAATCTCTTCACTTCCCGGCACTTGCTAGCACTATGGCTATTTGTACGGTGCACCGGGCACTTGAAGTCAGGCTCCTCAGGATCAGGCGGCTGCCTAGGGTGCTTGTCTCGGCACGACGCTCGGGCTCTGCCGGGCGCCGTAGCCGCCACTGCCTGGGCTCCGGGCTTTGGCCTGTTCTTGCCACCGCCCTTCTTCTTCTTGCTGCTGCTCCTCGCAGAGGCTCCTTCCTCAGTCGGGGTGGTTTCCCTTGCTTTTGAGGATGGCTGGGAGTGCCAGTTGCGCCCCTCAGCTGCCCTAGCACATCTGTCCGCCAGGGAGAACAGCTCAGAGACATCACGCACCTCGTGTGTGGCTAACTTCTCGAGCATCTTCTTGTCCCTCACACCCTGTCTGAACACGACGATAACCGATGCACTAACAACATGAGGGATGGTGTTCCGTACCTGGGAGAACCGTTGGATGAACGATCGCAGCGACTCTCCAGCGCGCTGCCTAACGGCGTGGAGGTCAAGCTTGGTGCAGGGGCGCTTGTAGGAACTGCCAAAGTTAGCCACGAACTGTCAGCACAACTCATCCCAGGAGGTTATGGACCCCTGGGGCAGGTTCATGAGCCATGACCGAGCTGGGCCGGTCAGGACGACAGGGAAGTAGTTAGCCATAATGGCCTCGTCGCCTCCTGCAGCTAGTATCGCAGTGGTGTAGATCTGCAAGAACTCGCTCAGGTTGACACTCCCGTCGTATTTCTCCGGCATGTGTGGCCGGAACTTTCGTGGCCAGACCACGAAACGGAGGTGAGGCGCTAGCGTTGCACACCCTTGGCTAGGGCTGACTGGTGCCGGCGGCGGCAGTGCATACCCTGGGTGAGCAGGCAGGCCTGCGCACACCTGGTGCTAGAGTGGTGTTGCATACGTCTGTATAGGAGGCGCAACGTACGCCTGGTGCGGTGGAGGCACGACGTACGTCTGGTGTGGTGGAGGCGCAGCATGAGCCTGGGGCACGTGGCTCGGCACGCTGTAATCTGCCTCGAGGTTGCGCTGACGTTCCCTCTGGTGCTCGATGGTGACTCGGCAGTCCTCTCCAGCCCTGCGGCGTTGCAGCCTGGTTCTCAGATCTGTTGTTGAGATCCTGGTTGAGCGCGAGTCTGCCATCCACCGGTCAACTGTCGGCGTTCGCGACAATGACACATGCACCGGCTGGGCATGTGTTTCCCTCGGCGGAGGCGCATTGAGTGCGGCAGTGACGAGGTGGTCGACGTCGTTGATCCACTGCTGAGCTGCTCCCTGAGGGGCATCCCCAGCCGGAGGGTTGTGGAGTAGCGCGCGCGCTGCCGCGAGCGCGCTCTCCGGGCTTGCAGCCGGTGGCACTGTGATTGCTGTCACGGCAGGAGTACGCCGTGGAGTGGCGTGTCGGCCTGCAGCCGGCGAAGTGACTGCAGGGCGACGCGAAGGTCCTGACCTTCCTGCCCTAGAGTGGTAGCCTGCTCTAGAGCGGGATGACGCCTGATCCTCCACCACTGTTTGTCACCGCGACTGCACCCTGGATGATCAGGCGTTGGATTGGTCGTTCACCATTGCTGCTGGTGGAGATCTTGACGGGAAAAAGCCCCCTACCTGGTGCGCCAAATGTCGAAGGTTGTAAACGACACTTCCCCCGGACCTGCTTAGAGAGCAGCCCGCGGAGGTTCTTTGGATTTACGAGGGCTAGTCCCAGGAGATCGAACACAGCAGAATGATGAACACAGGGGGTTTACGTGGTTCGGGCCGCCGGAGCGTAATACCCTACATCCACGGGAGTGTTGTGTATTGCCTTGCTCGAGCGTGTATGAGCCTTGGTCTAATTTTTTTGTCCGTCCCCTATGAAGGTCGTCTGCAGAGCCCTTTTATAGTTCAAGGACTCTGTAGTCACAAGGTGGGTCCCAGTACCCGACAAGTGGTCCTGGGGAGAGCCAAATCCTATACAAGATCTATGATTAATTGATATCTACTTCCCTTTGTCAGGGGTGTCAGTGCGCCGTCCCGCCGCGTCGTGCGTCAGGGCTACACACAGTTGGTGATGATGGCGGTGCACGTTTCGTCCGTCTTGTCCTCGCGGCCCATTCGTCCATCTTGAGGCGTGGGTCTGTACCGGCTACTTGGACAAGACAGGACACTGGAGCCTTGACTTTCGTAAGCGCGGCTCAGCCTGCCTGGGGAAGGCACGCGTACTTAATGTATGTCTAAGCGGCGCACACATTCCTTTACTGCGGCTCCCTACCGCACTGAGCTAGGCGTCCTGTGACGCCCGGTTCCGAAAATGAACCAAGCTAACGCATATGTGTGCCCAGGATGTTCAACACACATACACGAGTGCAATCACAAAAGAGTATACAGAAAATTACCATAGAACAAGATTAATTAACCAAATTTTATTACACAAACCAGATTATCCTCGAATACAAGCTCTAATGAATATTAATGACAAGTTCAACTAATGCAGCGGAAATAAACTAATTAAGCAAACTAAGCAACTATGCAGCATAAGCGACAGGGTATGTATGCGCAGCTCCAATCAACACCACAGGCAAAGCTGACGGTAGACACGGCATAGAACTCCGCATTATCGCCATTAAACTCCCAATCCTGACCTGCAACTGTTGGGGTGGGGGATTGCAAGAGTGAGTACATGTCGTACTCAGCAAGTGTGGAAAGTATGACATGTGGCTGATTCAAATGATAACAATAATAATGGCAAAGTGTTGAAAAGTAAAGTAAAACATTTGAAAAGCAATATATTATATGTATGTGAAGTAATCCCATCATAATCACGAGTAATATCATAATACCAAACTGAATTCATTACCATCA
Source organism: Tuctoria greenei (assembly GCA_036927565.1). Taxonomy (NCBI): domain Eukaryota; kingdom Viridiplantae; phylum Streptophyta; class Magnoliopsida; order Poales; family Poaceae; genus Tuctoria; species Tuctoria greenei. The sequence continues at coordinate 5,246,773 of JAYESD010000012.1, read as the reverse complement.
TCAATAATTCCAGAGTTCACCATCGTCAATAACCATATTCAATACCAGAAATTTATCCATAACCATCCATAACCATTACCAAACCATAACCATCCCAAATTCCAATTTCCCTCTAATCATGTAGGTCATCCAGGCGCTCATAACTGGGAGCACGGCTATCATGATAGTTTATTGAGACTCTGTAGAGTTTGTACCTCTTTACCCACGTGTTTGTGATTTCATCACCCGTCGGCGACTAAAGAACCTCCCTTATGCCAATTACACTTCCTTTGGTGTATGGCCAAGAGATCACAAAATAGCCTTTACAAAGGGATTACTAGCCTATTTAGACCCCACTGAGGTTTCACCGGTGGCGATGCCTCCAACTGAGCACATCTTCAACCAAGGGCCCCCTCTTGAGCCATTCGGATCCCATGGTAGTCCCACCAATCATCAACAAACCCAGTCCGACTATCCCTTCCCCGAGCATCCACAATGGTCCAAAAAGCACTAGCAAAGCCCTAATTAATCAGCTACGCCGCACCCATACTTGGCCTCGTGGTGGCACTGTAGTCCTGGCTTATTCTCGCATGAACCGGTCCTTAGATCTAAAGCAAGCAAACCACCATAACATCCAACCCATCCACATACCAGGCTTGCTTAGATCACCCATTACAATACCATATTAACCAGTTCATTTATCCATAATCTCATCCATGCATAAATAAGTTGATTGGTATAGTTGTTTTCCATCCCAGTTGATTAAGCGAAGCAAAAAGTAAAAAGCCTTCCCGACTCTCTACCATAAATTCCAGGTGACAAGGGTGGTCAAACAAAACTAGTAAACTTCCTACCATAGGGTTTCCCATCAATTTGACACAAGCATGCAGTTTTGCAAACAAAACATTTATTTTAAAAAAACAGGATCAATATGCTTCAAGGACACTTGCCTTGCTCTTGCTGTTGATTAGGGTCAAAGCCTTCAAACTCCAGGTGTTGTAAATCCTCCGCGGCACTTTCTAGCGCAAATCCGTCTAATCCACACAATAAACATAAAAGACAAGAAACACAATCAAAGAGTGCACAAATATTACTCAATATGACATGACATGCATGATTGATGCAAATGCAAGGTAGAACTTGTTACTAGATTGCTTTTAATGATCTCTAACTAGTTCTAATAGCTTTTAACAAGTTTATACAGGTTTGGATTCGATTAGATCAAATTTTAGAATTAATTCAACACAATTTAACCAGAAAGATCGTACTAGTCCGCTAGGGACCGGACAAGTCCGCACTTGACGAGATCAGCAGATTAGGGTTTTCTAGATCGACGTGAATTTGGAGATTAGGGGTTGAATGCACGTAAGGAAAAGATAATAGAAGGTATACCAGATGTTTAGAACTCTAATGAATCAAGAAACTTGGAGGTAACACTTGGATCTTGATGGTCTAGGGTTGGTGATGAACTTGGAGATGAATTGGTGGTGAAGGACGAAACTTGGTGGAGATCTTGATCCTCTTTCGTTTCCTCCTCTTCTTCTCCTTGCTTGGGATCTTCTCCTCCCTTCTTGATGGTGGCTCCCCATGAACTAGGGTTTGGGTGGGTGGAAAAGTGGCAAATAGATGTCAAACCAAGGGGTGGGGCTGTTTATATAGAGGTGGAGGCTAGGGTTAGATGGATTTCGAGTTTGGGATGAGTAGAGGCCGGTTTAGAGTCCCACATGGGCTCTAAAAGAGTTGGGCACGACGTCCCTAGGCCCACTTAACGTGAAACCCAAGAACAAGTCGTAAAACAAAAGGTCAATCTCGGAGTCACGAAATATCGGACAAGTCCGGAAAGGACCGGACTAGTCCGAAGTCTGGCATAAAATCGGACAAGTCCGATATTAGTCAGAAAGGAAAACAGACAAGTCCGCTGGAACACCAGACTAGTCCGGAAAAGTCCAGGGACTTAACAAATTTTCAAGGGTTCAAGGAATACCGGACTAGTCCACACAAGATCGGACAAGTCCGAAGTTGTCCAGGGGCAAATATCGGACTAATCCGCAGCAAGAACGGACTAGTCCGCACTTTCCTACATTTTTAAGTGCGGTTTTGCTCCAAATCAATTTTAAACTTGTTCCTCTTGTTATGGGTTAATATTAAACATGTATATGAATGTATGCAAGGCATGATGCATGAAAATGAGGGTGTTACAAACCTCCCCCCCCCCTTAAAATGAATCTCGCCCTCGAGATTCGACGCGGAAGAGAAGAGATAGGGAAATTCCTTCTTGAGATCATCCTCCAATTCCCACGTCGCTTCTTTTTCGGTGTGGTGCTTCCATTGAACTTTACACCATCTAATGACCTTGTTCCTTGTGACTCTCTCCTTGGTTCCCAAGATCTTAACCGGTTGCTCGGCATAAGCCAAATCTTCCTCTAGTTCCAATTCTTCCATTGGCACTTGTTCTTCCGGTACTCTCAAGCACTTCTTGAGCTGGAAAACATGAAAGACATCATGTACATCTGAAAGATGAGGTGGCATCTCCAACTTATACGCTACTTCTCCTCTTTTGTCCAAAATCTTGAATGGTCCAATGTAACGAGGTGCGAGCTTACCCCTTATGTTAAACCTCTTATGACCTCTCATTGGTGACACCTTGAGGTAAACAAAATCTCCTATTTCAAAGGCTAATTTCCTTCTCCTATTATCCGCATAGCCTTTTTGTCTTGATTGGGCAACCCTCAAGTTTTCACGAATCATTTGGACTTGCTTTTCAGCTTCTTGCAACACATCCGGACCAAATACTTGAGTTTCCCCTGCTTCATTCCAGAATAAAGGTGTCCTACACTTCCTCCCATAAAGCGCTTCATATGGTGACATCTTCAAGCTGGCTTGGTAACTATTGTTGTATGAAAATTCTGCGTATGGCAAGCTTTTATCCCAACTTTTCCCATGCTTTAATGCACAAGCTCTTAACATGTCCTCCAAAGTCTGATTGGTCCTCTCGGTTTGTCCATCCGTTTGAGGATGATATGCTGAACTAAAATTCAACCTCGTTCCCAAAGCTTCATGCAACTTTTGCCAAAACCTGGAAGTAAATTGAGAACCTCTATCCGATACTATCTTCTTCGGTACTCCATGTCGGCACACAATATGCTCCATATACAATTCTGCTAGCTTCGCGGTGGTATATGTGGTCTTGATAGGAATGAAGTGAGCTGATTTTGTCAAGCGATCTACAATGACCCATATTGAATAATAGCCATACTGGGTTCGCGGTAATCCAACTATAAAGTCCATACCAATCTCTTCCCACTTCCACTCTCAAATTTTCAATGGCTGCAATAACCCTGCTGGCCTTTGATGTTCCGCCTTGACTCGTTGGCACACGTCACACAATGCAACATATTCAGCTATGTCCTTCTTCATGCTATCCCACCAATAGCAAGTCTTCAAGTCTTTGTACATCTTCTATACAACCTGGGTGAATCGAGTAAGGCGAGTCATGTGCCTCCTTCAATATTGTCTCCCGAATATGCTTTACATTAGGCACAACGATTCTCTTTCCAAGCCATAAGGTACCATGTTCGTCTTTATCAAATCTGAATTCTCTCCCTTCTTCGGTTCTTTCCTTGATTTCCTTGATCTCCTCATCTGTGGTTTGTGCCTCTCGAATTTCTTGCTCCAAGGTTGGGTTTAACTCCATCATCTCCATCTCGTTTACAAACCCAAGGTTCAACCGTTCAAACTCCTTGCATAACTCGGATGGTAACTCTCGAACTGTGAGTTGATGACTTACTCCTTTTCTACTCAAAGCATCGGCCACTACATTGGCCTTTCCTGGATGATAATTGATCCCCAAATCATAATCTTTGATGAGCTCCAACCATCTTCGTTGCCTCAAATTCAGATCTGTCTGTGTGAAAATATACTTCAAACTCTTATGATCCGTATAAATTTCACACTTATGTCCAAGAATATAGTGTCTCCAAATCTTCAATGCATGTACCACGGCCGCGAGTTCCAAATTGTGCGTGGGGTAATTCTGCTCATGTTTCTTCAATTGTCTTGACGCATAGGCGACCACTTGACCTTCTTGCATCAATACACATCCAAGCCCTTGTCTTGATGCGTCACAATAAATATCAAAACTCTTGCTTACATCCGGCAATACCAAAATTGGGGCTGTTGCCAACCTCTTCTTCAACTCCTCAAAACTGTTTTGACAAGCTTCAGTCCATTGGAACGCCTTTCCCTTCATTAGCAACTCCGTCATAGGCTTGGCTATCTGGGAAAAATCCTTGATAAACCGACGGTAATATCCAGCCATCCCAAGAAAACTCCTTATTTCCTTGACATTTTGTGGCGCCTCCCACTTCAACACGTCTCTCACTTTTCCGGGGTCAACCGATACTCCTCCTCCTGAGATTATATGACCCAAAAATGGCACCTCTTTCAACCAAAACTGGCACTTATTGAACTTGGCATACAATTGATGCTCCCTCAATTTCTGCAGCGTAAGCCTCAAGTGTTCCTTATGTTCCTTCTCATCCTTCGAGTAGATCATAATATCATCAATAAACACCACAACGAACTTATCCAAGTACTCCATGAAGACCTTATTCATGAGGTACATAAAGTAGGCAGGCGCATTTGTCAATCCAAAAGACATCACGGTGTACTCATAAGATCCATACCGTGTCCCAAAAGCTGTCTTGGGTATGTTCGATGGTCTAATCTTCATTTGAAAGTATCCCGACCTCAAATCAATCTTGGAAAACACACAGGCACCTTTCATCTGATCAAACAAATCCTCTATACGGGGCAAGGTGTACTTGTTCTTGATGGTCACCTCGTTGAGAGCTCGGTAATCCACGCACATCCTTTGGGATCCATCCTTCTTGTCCACAAACAGCACAGGCGCTCCCCAAGGTGAAGAACTAGGGCGAATAAAACCCTTCTCTAATTGCTCTTGAATTTGCTTCTTGAGCTCTGCTAATTCCATAGGAGGCATCCTATACAGCCTCTTAGCTATAGGTGCAGTTCCAGGTATTAAATCAATAACAAACTCAATGTCTCGATCAGGCGGCATACCTGGCAACTCATCCGGAAACACATCCAAAAATTCACACACTACCGGAATCTCCTCAATTGCGGCACCGTCCACATGATTCAGCTCCAATTGCTTCGGTGCGGTTTGAGATGCTTCAAATTCTATGGTGATCCCTTCCTCATTGGTCAACTTCACCGTCTTTGTGGCACACTCAATAACTCCATTGTGCTTCCTCAACCAGTCCATACCAAGTATAATGTCCAATCCTTGAGAACCCAAAACTATAAGGTTGGCGGAGAAGTCTACCCCCCTTATTCTAAGGCTTACTTTTGGACATACTATATTTGTCCTCATCTCTCCTCCAGGAGACTTAACCAACAGAGTAAACTTCATATGAGAGATAGGCAAACTATACTTGGCAACATACTTCGATGCAATGAATGAATGCGATGCTCCAGAATCAAATAACATAGTCGCGGGGTTGGAGTTGGCGAGAAACATACCAATGACCACGTCATCCGCTTGTTGAGCATCCTCCGTAGAGACATGGTTCACGTTGCCACGAGCAAAATTCTGCTGTCCACGGCTTCCTTGTGGTTGTCCTCCATTGGGTCTTGGGTTTTTCCTCGGTGCATTGCTTCCTTGACCAAGGCCTGACTTAGGACATTGATGCGCAAAGTGTCCAGCTTCTCCACAAGTATAACACTTCTTAACCCCACCAGAATTGTTGGGACGAACTTGGTTTTGAGCATTGGCTCCAGGAAAATCAGCACGAGGTGCATAAGGCATTGGAGGCCTAGGTGCTTGCATAACAGGGCGCTGTTGCACAAACTGAGTTGGGCGTGGTGCATAACCAGGGCGCTGAGCAGGAATAGAGGAGCTGTAATGAGGCGCATTGGGCGGCGCAAAGCGAGGGCGCACATTACTTCCTTGTTGTTGTCCTTGATACGGCGCCTTCCTCTTGATTTCTTGCTCCATCTCACGAATCTTGTTCTCAACCACAATTGCTTTGTCCACAAGCTTCTGGAAATTTGCATAGTCACAGTTGAATAGTTGAACTTGGATCTCATTGTTCAAGCCTCTCATGAACAAGTATTGCTTCCGGCTGTCCCAACTAACATCCTCGGGCGCATACCTTGAGAGTTGAGTGAATTTATTGAGATATTCACTCACGCTTGATCTTCCTTGCCTTAAATTCTCAAATTCTTGCCTCTTCAAGATCATAACTCCCTCGGGCACATAATGAGAACGAAAATTCTCCTTGAATTCGGCCCAAGTAATTCTCTCTTGGTTCTCATGAGCATTGCAATAAGAATCCCACCAATCCGCAGCTGCTCCAACTAGTTGATGAGAAGCAAACAGCACCTTCTCCCGGTCACTACATTGGACAATAGCTAGCTTCTTCTCCACGGACTTGAGCCAATCATCCGCATCCATAGGGTTTGCGGCTTGAGCAAAGGTTGGCGGCCTAGTCCTCATAAACTCTCCCAACCGGTTATGAGGAGGCGAGGGTGGCGGTGGAGGCATGTGGGGTTGATTGTTGATGTTGCCAGCCTGCAGCTGTCCCATTGTTTGTATCATGGTCTGCATGAGCTGGTTTTGCATAGCTAGTAGCTGCTCAATATTGATAGCTCCATGAGCAGGTCCTTGTCCATTGTTGTTCTGAGGCACTCCATTGTTCTCCTCCTCATCATTAGCGTCCCTCTGGTTGCGAGTCCTCACCATCTGAAGAAAAGCAATAGGTAAGAATTTAGAAAACGTCCCCAACTATATGCATCAAGGGATATGAAACTAAACAGCTAGCTACACTAGCCTAGGTGGACATGGCAATGCTAAGGCATCCCAAATCCTCTATTAAGCACACAAGCAAACAATATATATATAGCAAACAGCACACTTAAGGAAAAACACATCGATTCCTGAGTGCTCCTATGTGCTCTAAAGTGTCCATTCTATCTAGGCTGCGTCCTACGGTCAACCTGTGGCTCTGATACCAATCCGTGACGCCCGGTTCCGAAAATGAACCAAGCTAATGCATATGTGTGCCCAGGATGTTCAACACACATACACGAGTGCAATCACAAAAGAGTATACAGAAAATTACCACAGAACAAGATTAATTAACCAAATTTTATTACACAAACCAGATTATCCTCGAATACAAGCTCTAATGAATATTAATGACAAGTTCAACTAATGCAGTGGAAATAAACTAATTAAGCAAACTAAGCAACTATGCAGCATAAGCGACAGGGTATGTATGCGCAGCTCCAATCAACACCACAGGCAAAGCTGACGGTAGACACAGCCTAGAACTCCGCATTATCGCCATTAAACTCCCAATCCTGACCTGCAACTATTGGGGTGGGGGATTGCAAGAGTGAGTACATGTCGTACTCAGCAAGTGTGGAAAGTATGACATGTGGCTGATTCAAATGACGACAATAATAATGGCAAAGTGCTGAAAAGTACAGTAAAACATTTGAAAAGCAATATATTATATGTATGTGAAGTAATCCCATCATAATCACGAGTAATATCATAATACCAAACTGAATTCATTATCATCATCAATAATTCCATATTTCACCATCGTCAATAACCATATTCAATACCAGAAATTTATCCATAACCATTACCAAACCATAACCATCCCAAATTCCAATTTCCCTCTAATCATGTAGGTCATCCAGGCACTCATAACCGGGAGCACGGATATCATGATAGTTTATTTAGACTCTGCAGAGTTTGTACTTCTTTACCCACGTGTTTGTGATTTCATCACCCGTCGGCGACTAAAGAACCTCCCTTATGCCAATTACACTTCCTTTGGTGTATGGCCAAGAGATCACAAAATAGCCTTTACAAAGGGATTACTAGCCTATTTAGACCCCACTGAGGTCTCACCGGTGGCGATGCCTCCAACTGAGCACATCTTCAACCAAGGGCCCCCTCTTGAGCCATTCGGATCCCAGGGTAGTCCCACCAATCATCAACAAACCCAATCCGACTACCCCTTCCCCGAGCATCCACAATGGTCCAAACAGCACTAGCAAAGCCCTAATTAATCAGCTACGCTGCACCCATACTTGGCCTCGTGGTGGCACTGTAGTCCTGGCTTATTCTCGCATGAACCGGTCCTTAGATCTAAAGCAAGCAAACCACCATAACATCCAACCTATCCACATACCAGGCTTGCTTAGATCACCCATTACAATACCATATTAACCAGTTCATTTATCCATAATCTCATCCATGCATAAATAAGTTGATTGGTATAGTTGTTTTCCATCCCAGTTGATTAAGCGAAGCAAAAAGTAAAAATCCTTCCCGACTCTCTACCATAAATTCCAGGTGACAAGGGTGGTCAAACAAAACTAGTAAATTTCCTACCATAGGGTTTCCCATCAATTTGACACAAGCATGCAGTTTTGCAAACAAAACATTTATTTTAAAAAAACAGGATCAATATGCTTCAAGGACACTTGCCTTGCTCTTGCTGTTGATTAGGGTCAAAGCCTTCAAACTCCTGGTGCTATAGATCCTCCGCGGCACTTTCTAGCGCAAATCCATCTAATCCACACAATAAACATACAAGACAAGAAACACAATCAAAGAGTGCACAAATATTACTCAATATGACATGACATGCATGATTGATGCAAATGCAAGGTAGAACTTGTTACTAGATTGCTTTTAATGATCTCTAACTAGTTCTAATAGCTTTTAACAAGTTTATACAGGTTTGAATTCGATTAGATATAATTTTAGAATTAATTCAACACAATTTAACCAGAAAGATCGGACTAGTCCGCTAGGGACTGGACAAGTCCGCACTTGACGAGATCAGCAGATTAGGGTTTTCTAGATCGACGTGAATTCGGAGATTAGGGGTTGAATGCACGTAAGGAAAAGATAATAGAAGGTATACCAGATGTTTAGAACTCCAATGAATCAAGAAACTTGGAGGTAACACTTGGATCTTGATGGTCTAGGGTTGGTGATGAACTTGGAGATGAATTGGTGGTGAAGGACGAAACTTGGTGGAGATCTTGATCCTCTTTCGTTTCCTCCTCTTCTTCTCCTTGCTTGGGATCTTCTCCTCCCTTCTTGATGGTGGCTCCCCACGAACTAGGGTTTGGGTGGGTGGAAAAGTGGCAAATAGATGTCAAACCAAGGGGTGGGGTTGTTTATATAGAGGTGGAGGCTAGGGTTAGATGGATTTCGAGTTTGGGATGAGTAGAGGCCGGTTTAGAGTCCCACATGGGCTCTAAAAGAGTTGGGCACGACATCCCTAGGCCCACTTAACGTGAAACCCAAGAACAAGTCATAAAACAAAAGGTCAATCTCGGAGTCACGAAATATCGGACAAGTCCGGAAAGGACCGGACTAGTCCGAAGTCGTCCATAGAGAAAATCGGACAAGTCTGGCCTAAAATCGGACAAGTCCGATCTTAGTCAGAAAGGAAAACGGACAAGTCCGCTGGAACACCGGACTAGTCCGGAAAAGTCCAGGGACTTAACAAATTTTCAAGGGTTCAAGGAATACCGGACTAGTCCGCACAAGATCGAACAAGTCCGAAGTTGTCCAGGGGCAAATATCGGACTAATTCGTAGCAAGAACGGACTAGTCCGCACTTTCCTACATTTTTAAGTGCGGTTTTCCTCCAAATCAATTTTAAACTTGTTCCTCTTGTTATGGGTTAATATTAAACATGTATATGAATGTATGCAAGGCATGATGCATGAAAATGAGGGTGTTACACGTCCGCCACATGGTTACGCCGGAGCCTGCCTCTGCGGGAAGTAAAGCACTTGACGAAACAGGCCACGTGGCACATTCGGAGCCCACCTCTATGGAGGGGTGGGGGCTTAGCCCTGCAGGCCACGTGGTAGCTCCGATGCATTTCCCTGCGCGGGCGCGGACTTGGCCTTGAGGTCCCGATTGGCCACGTGGCAGCTCCGGAGCCCTCCTCAGCGGGGAGGCATGGGTCCAGTCCTCCCGGCCACATGGCAGCTTGGGAGCCTCCACCGACGGGGAGGTAGGATCAGGTTCTTCCCTCCTCCACGTGGCAGCCTCGGATTCGGCTTCTTAGGCAGAGGCGAAGTCCTTAGCGGTTTTCTCCTGTGCGCAGGGGTACCTGGTCTGCAGGGTACCGACACACGCGGAGTTTGTTTCACATGAAGATGTCTTTCATTATAGGTCGGGGTACAAGGGAAACAAGTACACTCCTAGGTTACGGAACCAGGCTAAGCGTGTTTCATTTCTCGTTTGACCCAGGGTAGCTAGCTACACTTTTAGTCCTGAGACTGTGACAAGTGTTGCATGAACTTTGCGGGCCTTCCGGGAAAGGTCCGGCTGTTCTCCCGGAGGAACTACCCGACTCTGTACAATGACTCTATAACATACACCTTAAGCTACTACAGACTCACCTCCGTGATATTAAGTGTAGAACTTACGGAGGTGCTCGATATTCCAAGGATTTGGTAGAGGTGTCCCATCCTCGGTAGCCAAGCGAACGCTTCTGGAACGGGATACTTTAATCACTCGGAAGGGTCCCTCCCAGCTGGGGGAGAGTTTGTTTAACCCTTATCTGGATTGTATTCTCCGTAGCACCAGATCGCCTTCCTCGAGCTGTCGGTTGTGTACATGCCACTGATGATAGAGCCGAAGGGCTTGGCGGTATAGGGCATTCCGAACAGCTGCTTGGCACCTTCCCTCCTCAAGGAGGTCTAGGTCTTCACGCCGGAGCTGGTCCTGCGTGGCTTCGTCGAAGGTCTGAACCCGGAGTGACCCCAAGGTGATCTCCGGAGGAAGGATTGCTTCGGCTCCGTACACCAGGAAGAAGGTTGTCTCTCCAGTTGACCGGTTTGGAGTTGTCCTGTTGGTCCATAGAGTGGGCAGAAGTTCTTCAATCCAGTTGGCTCCATGTTTTTTCAAGCGCTCATAGGTCCGTGTTTTGAGTCCTTTAAGGATTTTAGCATTTGCTCTCTCAGCCTGGCCATTACTTGCTGGGTGAGCTACAGAGGCGTAGCAAACTTGAATGCCGAGGTCTTCGCAATATCCTTGAAATGCAGAGCTTGTGAATTGGGTCCCACTATCATTGATGATTTTGTTTGGGACTCCAAATCTCCATACAATGGACTGCAAAAAGTTGATAGCAGACTGCTTGTTGATTGTCACAACTGGAGTTGCTTCCGGCCATTTGGTGAACTTGTCAATGGCGACGTACAGGAACTTGTAACCTCCGACGGCTCTTGGGAAAGGTCCCAAGATGTCCATCCCCCACACAACGAAGGGCCATGTAGGAGGTATCATTTGTAGAGGCTGAGCCGGTGTGTGAATTTGCTTTGCATGAAATTGACATGCTTTGCATTTTTTTCACCAGCTCAGTTGCATCCTGGAGTGCTGTAGGCCAGTAGAAGCCATGCCGGAAGGCTTTACCGACCAGCGTGGGGGAAGACGCATGGTTCCCACACTCGCTCCATGGATTTCTACGAGGAGCTCGCATCCTTCTTCCGTTGTGATGCATCGCATTGGGATGTCGTTGGCACCGCACCGGTAGAGATCCCCTTCTACCAACGTGTATCTTTTAGCCAATCTGACTATCCGGTCAGCGGATACATCATCATTGAAAGTGCATCTAGGACTCCCTTGTGGGTTTTGGATGATTTATGACAAGCAATTGGGATCCTAATCCTTTTGTTGAGATGAATGCAGGCAAATGATTAAAAATGAGCAAAATGCCAAAAAGAAGGGAAATGAGAAGCAAAGTGAATTTGAGCTCAAGAAGAAGAAAATAGTAGATTATTATGTATAGAGTGTGTTAAGGAAACACACCCAAGAGCTCAATCACTTTCAAGCACACACATACAATGCACAAAGTTATACAGGACCGGACTAGTCCGATATCAGCCGGACTAGTCCGATATCACATTCTGCACTAGATCGGACAAGTCCGGTGTCCACCGGACTAGTCCGATATCTTTATGTTCCACTTCGGACTAGTCCTCTCCAATGCGGACTAGTCCTTAACACAATGCACAAGTCACACAAAATCGGACAAGTCCGTTGTGACTCGGACTAGTCCGATATTCATTCTGATCCACTTCGGACAAGACCGGTGTCTACACGGACTAGTCCGATATACACACTGATCTAAATCGGACAAGTCCTCCAAGTGCGGACTTGTCATCCCAAACACTTAGGGTTTCATATATCCGGACAAGTCCGATGGCAATCGGACTAGTCCGAAGATTTCCAGTAGCGAAATTGGACAAGTCCGTTTTCAACCGGACTAGTCCGATATTCCTAGACACTTAGGGTTTGCTACACACAGCACACCGGACTAGCCCGGTGACCACCACGGACTAGTCCGATCTTCCTGAACCCTAACGGTCACTTTTAGAAACCCCATATAAATAGAGGTGCATGACCCACTTTTACACTCTCTCGAACCCTAGCGCCGTCACACCTCCCAAGAGACTCAAAAACCATCTCTCTCCACGAAATTAAGTGCAAAATCAATCAATCCATTGAAGATCACTTCTAGATCATTGGAGAGACACTTGGCACACATCATTGAGCTCTTGGTTTGATTCTCTAACACACTCTTACATTTCAATTTGTAATTTTCGAGTGTGTTATTGGTGTCATTGTGAGTTGTAATCAAGGGAGCTCTCAACGTGTGAGAACGCCCCTTCAACTTGGTTATTTACCCCTTGTGAGTAGTGGAAGAGGATTGGCCTTCGTGGCGATCCGACGAGGAAAGGGTTGGAGAAGACCCGGTCCTTTTGTGGGCTCCTCAACGTGGACGTAGGTTGCCTTCGTGGTAGCCGAACCACGGGATAAATCGTGTGTCTTGTCCTTTTTGTGTTCTTCATCTAATTTGATCAACTTAATCTAGGGTTTGATTCACTTTATTCAATTTAAGTCTAATTGTTGATCAAGAGCTTTAACTATAATAGGATCTGACCTACAACTATTAAATTGAGATTCAAGTTTATATTTCAGCTGCAAACATTAACGAATCAATCAAATTGTCTGAACTTGATCAACCTAGCCCGTGAAAACCGGACTAGTCCGCACATTACCGGACTAGTCTGATATCTCTAGTATTGACCTTGTTGTTGAGTGTTGCAGGAACCGAGAAAAATCAAAGAAGGCCTATTCACCCCCCCTCTAGGCCTACATTCAATTGGTATCATAGCGGGTTCTTCAAGAAAGAGTGCAACCACTCGAAGAGATCATGTCAGACATGAAAGATGTTCAGAAAATCAACAACCAGGAAGAAGTTAACAAAGACAGGGACCAAAAGCTGGAAAAGTATCTCGAAGCAATTCAAGACTTCGATGATGATGACGAGGAGACGCTGGAGCTGAAAGCACTACTCAAAAAGAAAGCACTTTCCAAAGGGAAAGCTAAAGTTGAAGAAAAGAAGAAGGGGAGTAGTCACACCGACTACTCCCGATATCCTTTCAACTATGATCGTTTAAATTCTAACAACAGCCATTACCTATCTATTCCTCTTGGAAAATCCCCACACTTCGATGGGAGTGATTACTCCATGTGGAGGCAAAATATGAAGATGCACTTGATTTCCCTTAACCCAAGTTTATGGCATATTGTGTGCACAGGAATAGACATCCCACATGACGACGAAGAGCTCACTCCAAGTCAAGAGCAAGCCATCCACAGAAACGCTCAAGCCGCAGCCGGGATCACCTCCTCTCTAATTCGAGATGAATTCACAAAGGTGGACGGACTGGAGATTGCCAAGGAAATATGGGACACACTACAAACAGCCCATGAAGGTGACCGGCATGTGCGGGAGGCCAAAATCGAGATGATTGAGGGCGAACTAGGAAGGTTCGCAATTGAGGAAGACGAGTCTCCCCAGGACATGTACAACCGATTGAAGACACTTGTAAACAAGGTTCGATCATATGGGAGCAAGAAGTGGAATGACCACGAGGTTGTAAAGCTCATCCTTAGAGCCTTTATGCCTCGCAATGTCACACTATGCTCTATGATCAAAGAAAGTCCCGGGTACAAGAGGATGACTCCGGATGAATTGCTTGGCAAAATCATCAATTTTGAAATGATGGAGAAACAAGCCAAGCACGTCAAAGAAATAGCCGACCTCACATCGGCCAAGAAGAAGGGAGTTGCCTTAAAGTCCACACTCAAACCTCTATCCAAAGAAGCAAGAGAAGCTCAGTTTGAGGAGGATAGCGATGACGAAAGCAGTGAGCTGGACGAAGAGGATATGATTTTGTTCATGAAAAAGTTCAAAAGAATAATGAATAAAAGACAAGGAACAAAATCTGGTGAAGGCAAGTACAAGGAAAGGACAAAGCCGAAGATGAGGCGGGCGTGCTATAATTGTGGTGAGTATAACCACTTTATAGTCGATTGCCCGTATGAGGACAACAAGAAGAAGAATAAAGAAACCAAGCCTCAACCGAAGAAATTCTTCAAAAAGAAGAAACAAGCTGAACAAGCACACATTGGAAAAGAGTGGGACTCAAACGATGAGTCCTCATCATCCGATGAAGAAGAGATGGCTAGAATAGCCATTGAAAGCTCATCCAAGAATCCCACACTCTTCCCCACGCTCGGTGCAAAGAAGGGACATGGCACTTGCCTCATGGCAAAGGAAGGTAAACGCAAGGTAAACATCAAAACTCCTTCCATGCATTCGTACTCAAGTGATGATGAACTAGATAGTGATGATGAAGATATGTTAACTGGATTAGATAGAAAAACTGCTGCTAAAATGAAATTTTTACTTGTCCAACTTGTTGAGAAGGAATCGCTAATTGATCGTCAAGAAGACATGATTATCTCCCAAAAGGAGAGGTATGTCGAACTTGACAATCTTCTAGTTCTTGAAAAGGAGAAAAACAACTCACTAGAGCTTGAGCTAGCTTCAAGCAAGAAAACTTGTTTGGAATTAACCAACTCAAACGTTGCAATCAAGGATCAACTTGATGACCTGATCAAGGTCAACAAGATCCTTGAAGTGCAAGTTGAGTCACTCAAGCTAAGTGAACCTTCCTCCTCTTCAAGTCTACCTTCTCAACACACTTCAACTAATCCTGTTCATATGTGCAAATGTGGCAAAGTCGATATCAGCTTGAAGGAAAAGTCTATCTCTGCAAAGGATAAAAATCCTACCCAATGTGGAATATTTGACAAGGAGAGGATCAACTATGCACGTAGTGCATACTTGGTCCAAAGACCTCCTAACGTCAAGTATGGCATTGGTTACTCTTACGATGGAAAGCAAAATGCTGGAAGTCATAAGAATAACAAGGGAAGGATTACCTTTGTGAAGGGAGGACCCTCACAACCTGGTAACTCAAAAATTAAGAATTTGAACTCTCATAAATGCCGGACAAGTCCGGTGGAGGCCCGGACAAGTCCGGTCATTCGGACAAGTCCGGTTACCCAGACTAGTCCGATCCATAAACAACAACAACTCTTGTTCAAAACCTTTGATGCCTCTTATGTATTAATGAGAAACAATATTGGTAAAGTTTATGCTTACTATGCTGGGCCACGCCATGGGAACACAAAATCCCATGTGTGGGTGCCCAAATGTATTGTAACTAACCTCCAAGGACCCAAGCAAGCTTGGGTACCTAAAACCAAGGCATAATTTGTTTCTGCAGGCCTATTCCTTCGGTGGATCCAAATGGGTGCTAGATAGTGGATGCACCAACCACATGACCGGAGAAAAGAGGATGTTCGTGGAATATGAAGAAAACGAGGACCCAAACGAAGGCATCTACTTCGGAGATAACAGTCAAGGAAGGGTGCTCGGTACCGGTAAAATAGAAATATCCTCTGAACACACTCTTTCTCATGTTCTACATGTTGAATCTTTAGATTATAACCTGCTGTCCATATCTCAATTATGTGACAAAGGTTATAATTGCTTGTTTACTAACGAGGGTGTGACCGTCTCAAGGAGGAGTGATGGTTCCGTTGCATTCAAGGGTATGTTAAAGGGAAAGCTTTACCTTGTTGACTTCAACAAGGATAAAGCCGAACTCGACACATGCTTGATTGCAAAAACCAACATGGGTAGGCTGTGGCATAGACGGCTAGCACATGTTGGTATGAGGAATCTTCAAAAACTCCTCAAGGGAAATCACATCTGAGGTTTGAAAGATGTTGTTTTTGAGAAAGACAGGCCTTGTAGCGCGTGCCAAGCCGGGAAGCAAGTAGGAGCACATCATCTTGCAAAGAACATTATGACTACGACAAGACCGCTCGAACTACTTCATATGGACTTGTTTGGTCCAATTGCTTACATAAGCATCGGCGGTAATAAATACGGTTTAGTCATTATTGATGATTTTTCCCGCTTCACTTGGGTGTTCTTTTTGCATGACAAGTCAGAAACACAAGGAACGCTCAAGAAATTCTTCAAGCGAGCTCAAAACGAGTTCTCACTATCGATCAAGAGTATTCGGAGCGACAATGGCACGGATTTCAAGAACATACAAGTGGAGGAGTACCTTGATGATGAGGGAATCAAGCACGAATTTTCAGCACCATACTCTCCACAACAAAATGGAGTCGCCGAAAGGAAGAACCGAATGCTCATAGAGATGGCAAGAACAATGCTCGATGAATACAAGACTTCGGATTGATTTTGGGCGGAAGAGATTAACACCGCTTGCCACGCCGCAAATCGACTCTACCTTCATCGACTACTCAAGAAGACTCCTTATGAGCTACTCACCGGTAACAAACCCAACATTTCATATTTTCGAGTTTTCGGCTCTCCATGTTATATCTTGAACAAGAAACCCAGGACTTCAAAGTTCGCTTCGAAGTCCGATGAAGGTTTCCTTCTTGGCTATGATTCGAACACTTACGCCTATCGTGTTTTCAACAAGGCCTCCGGACTTGTTGAAGTGGCACGTGATGTAGTGTTCGATGAAACTAATGGCTCCCAAAAGGAGCAAGTTGATCAATGTGAATTAGGTAAAGAAGAAGCTCCTTACCAAGCATTGAAGAGAATGGCTCTAGGTGAAGTTCGTCCACAAGAGTCATCGTCACAAATACAAGAGGAAAGTGAACCACAAGAGGAGATCAACAATCAAGGGAGAGTCTCGATGCAAGATCAATCACACGAATATGAAGATGATCAACAAATCAACGAGGGCAACCACTCAGGGGGAGAAGAAAATGATCACCAACACTCAACTCCCCAAGTGCCACACCCAAGAGTACACCAACGCACTCAAAGGGATCACCCAATCGACAACATCATCGGTGATATCCAAAAGGGAGTAACCACTAGATCTCGTATAGCTAATTTTTGTGAGCATTACTCGTTTGTCTCCTTTTTGGAACCACGCAGGACTGAGGATGCATTGAAGGATCCGGACTGGGTGGTGGCAATGCAAGAAGAGTTGAACAACTTCAAGAGAAACAAGGTTTGGGAACTTGTGGCAAGACCCAATGCAAACATAGTGGGCACCAAGTGGGTCTTCCGCAACAAGCAAGACGAACACGGGGTGGTGACAAGAAACAAGGCACGACTTGTGGCCAAAGGTTACTCACAAGTCGAAGGTTTGGATTTCGATGAGACTTTTGCTCCAGTAGCTAGGCTTGAATCAATTAGAATATTACTTGCATATGCTACTCACCATGATTTCAAGCTGTACCAAATGGACGTGAAAAGCGCCTTCCTCAACGGACCGATCAAGGAAGAGGTGTACGTGGAGCAACCACCCGGATTTGAAGACGAAGAGTTCCCCGACCACGTGTATAAACTGCGTAAGGCTCTCTATGGCCTCAAACAAGCTCCTAGAGCTTGGTATGAGTGTCTTAGAGATTTTTTAATTGATAATGGCTTTCAGATTGGCAAAGTAGATTATACATTATTCACGAAAAACCTAGATAATGATCTTTTTATTTGCCAAATCTATGTTGATGACATAATTTTTGGGTCAACTAACCAATCTTTCTGTGAAGAATTTAGTAGAATTATGACAGACGGGTTTGAAATGTCAATGATGGGAGAATTGAAGTACTTCTTGGGATTCCAAGTGCGGCAACAAAAGGAAGGAACATTCATAAGCCAAACCAAGTACACGCAGGACATACTCAAGAAGTTTGGCATGGACAAGGCAAAGCCCATAAATACTCCCATGGCTACGAATGGCCACTTGGATCTCAATGAAGATGGACCAAGCGTCGACCAAAAGGTATGTCGCTCCATGTATGGATCTTTACTTTACTTATGTGCATCTAGGCCAGATATTATGTTGAGTGTATGTTTGTGTGCAAGATTTCAAGCCAACCCTAAGGAATGTCACTTGACAGCCGTAAAAAGAATCTCGAGATATTTAGTTCATACACCCAACCTTGGTCTTTGGTACCCAAAAGGCTCCAAATTCAATCTCATCGGTTACTCCGATGCAGATTATGCCGGGTACAAAGTTGATAGAAAAAGCACCTCTGGCACATGCCAATTCCTAGGAAGATCTTTGGTTTCTTGGTCATCTAAGAAACAAAATTCCATTGCTTTATCCACAGCTGAAGCGGAGTATGTTGCAGCCGGGAGTTGTTGTGCACAACTTCTTTGGATGCGACAAACTCTAAGGGATTACGGTTACAATATGAACCATATTCCTCTCCTTTGTGACAATGAGAGTGCCATCAAAATAGCCCACAATCCAGTTGAGCACTCTAGGACTAAACACATAGACATAAGACATCATTTCTTGAGAGACCATTCCATGAAAGGAGACATAACCATCTCACGTGTCAACACAAAAAAACAATTGGCCGACATATTCACCAAGCCACTTGATGAAAAGCGTTTTTGCGAACTCCGAAATGAGCTAAATATTCTTGATTCTCGGAGTGTGGCTTGAAAAGTTGCATACCTGTATGATTACTTCAAAAATGTTGATTGATTTGTGAAAATTACCCCCTCCCTATTTTCCTCTCAAAAAACTATGTCAATTATTGGATCTTGATGAATTTTGATCATTGTATGATTGTTGTATGCTTACTGGTCGAATTCATCAAGATTGCTTGAATTGTTTTGCCTCTCTATTCTCTATTATTGAACCTTCAAATATATATGAATGGGCTATGCAATTCTTTCCTGGTAACCACGGACTAGTCCGTGGTTATTTGGACTAGTCCGCCCATGCAGACTAGTCCGTAGAGTGCCGGTTAGGCCGGACTAGTCCGACGGACCACGGACTAGTCCGATATAGGTCTCTGGATGACTTCGGACTAGTCCGGTCAAGTCCAGACTTGTCCGATTTCTCGTGTCCATAACCCTAGCCGCCACCAAACCCTAATCCACTCATCCCCACATTTGCTCACGCCCTTCTCTCTCTTGCGCTCGAGCTCCCAAAGCAATCTCTTGTGTCCTCCGTCGAAAAGCCACAAGTTTGGGCGGAGATCAAGCTTGAAGACTTGGGGA
The DNA here is from genome assembly GCA_036927565.1 of Tuctoria greenei. Taxonomy (NCBI): domain Eukaryota; kingdom Viridiplantae; phylum Streptophyta; class Magnoliopsida; order Poales; family Poaceae; genus Tuctoria; species Tuctoria greenei. The sequence continues at coordinate 5,227,289 of JAYESD010000012.1, read as the reverse complement.
TTGATTCCACCGGACTAGTCCGGCCTCAAACCCCCAAAACTTCAAGTTTCCAACGATTTCTTCGGTAAAAACCTTCAAACACTAGAAATCGTATTTTTCTCAATCATTGATCGTTTGGCCTAGCACCCTGCACTAGTTACATGTTTAGCTGATGTACTACGTGTATGCTAGACTAGAATTTCATTAGGGGTTGTGTCCAGTTCAATCTGTTAGGTTTTTGAGGATGAACACCGGACTAGTCCGGTCCATGCACGGACAAGTCCGGTACCCCGGACTAGTCCGTGCCTAGGCACCGGACAAGTCCGATGTTTCTGAACCTGAACCTAATTCCTTAATTCCCTAATGCCATCCATTACTATCATGTCTCACCTATGCCTTGCATAACTTGTCATTTTCCTTGCTCATTCATTCTCAGATCATGTCGAGCTCTGACAACGAAATCTCCGACTTTGAGGCCGAGTTGGACCACGAGGTGGTATCTCGGTCCTCGGCGGGTCTTGGCAAACGCCAAGAAAGACCTTCCGGGCCTGCTACATCTCCTCCCTAAGTTCGAAGGAAGGTCTGTGCCAAGAAGCCCGCCTCGAAGGCTGCTACACCTTCAAGCGGCCTTCGGCAAGCAAAGGGAAAGGGCAAGGGAGTTGCAACGGGGCCAGTTGGGCCCTTGAGGCTCCATGCTCCTAGGGAAGGGGTCCGGGACCCCACTGAGGAGAAGTTCAACGGAAAAGGCAGTGATTCTGCAGCAAAATACAGGAGCATTGACTGGTATGGCAGGCCAAAGCAAGCTTTCGATAGAAGGTTTTGGTGCAACTTCCATGCAGACTTCTACAAATCAGTATACCACCCGATGAAGACACCGGTGGTGCGCAGTCAGTGGATTGACTGGGCTCACCTAGAGAAGAAGAAGTGCTCAGCCTTTGATGAGGTCATTGCTGCAGCTGAGAGGCATGGCTTGAAGGATCTCTTTGCCTTCAGGCATAACTGGAATGATGAAGTGATTGCACAGTTCTTTGCAACGTGCCACTTCTCAAGTGAGGATGAAGAGAGTGTTACTTGGATGACACATGGATCTAAGTATAGTATCACTCAAGAAGAGTTCAATAATCTGCTCCACCTGGACACCTCTGGACCTGACAGGCTGATCATCCACAACATTGGTGTCATGGAGAAGGATAGGATGAAATTCCTATATGATCCTAACTCAAAGTATGTTCCTCCCTCTACAAAGCACATGAAACCATTCTTTGTGGTCCTCAACAGAGTGCTGAGGAAGACTATTGCTCCTAAAGATGGAGATGCTGGGAGCGTGCAGGGTTACCTCAGAACCCTAATGAGAGTCATAAGCAGGGACCGCCCATTTGATGTAGCGGAGTACATTTGGAATGATATGGTCAACATATCCTGTACGCCTAACAGGTCATGTGGCTATGCTCCCTACCTCATGTATGTGATTGAGAAAGTCACAGGTATTGAGTTCATGAAGGATGTGGAGCACACCCCCTTGAGGCCTCAGAAGCCTCAACCAGTGAGCATCCAGGCTACTCCCTCACCGGTCTCCAGTCCCGAGGCACCGACAAGAGCAAGAAGCAGTGCTAGGGAGGTCCCTACCTCTAGGGAAGCCCCTCAGAGAGGATCCGCCAGTGGGATCCTCAAATACTTGTCAGCAATCTTCTCCTCCTGCAAAAAGACCGAAGTGAAGGTCCACAAACTCAACAAGAAAAGAAAGGAGGACATGAAGTATATAAAGGCCAATGTGTAGCAAATCTGTCGGAAGCTGGAGATCGACCCCATTGGATCTCCAGTGATATGTGAGGAGTCTGACCCGGACATCACCGAGCTCGGGCCTCTGAACCCCTCCGAGCTTGCCTATTTTGGCATTGGGGGCTCGAGCAGCTCCGCTCCTCCTCCTCCCTCTCCTCCTCGTCAAGCAGAAAGCGAAGGAGATGAAGACGATGACGAGAGGACCGACAGTGAAGAGTGAAGACCCTAGGACCCTCCTCTCCTTCTTTTTGGTGTCTTGATGCCAAAGGGGGAGAGATTGAGGGGGAGTCTTAGCTTTAGCTGTGATAGGGTGCGAGGAGAGAGTTCTCTTTATCTTTTATTTGTGGTTGTAATAGCTTAACTCTGTTTTCATATTAAATTTGGTCCTGTGATGAATTGATTAATTTATTTGGAGTGTGTGATGAAAACTGTGTTTTTGCCCCTGGAATGTCATATGCATTTGATATCGGTTGGTTAATGCAAATTCTGTCATTCTCAATGTATTCATGCACTTAGTATACATCCCACCATAAAGAATGCACATATGGATAATTCTCTTGTTGCTTGATGTATTTTTGAGTCATATGTGCATACTTTATGAAAATCTCATTTTTTTGCCTTATTTTGTGAAATCTCAATTGGTTGTCATCAATCACCAAAAAGGGGGAGATTGAAAGTGCATCTAGGACTCCCTTGTGGGTTTTGGATGATTTATGACAAGCAATTGGGATCCTAATCCTTTTGTTGAGATGAATGCAGGCAAATGATGAAAAATGAGCAAAATGCCAAAAAGAAGGGAAATGAGAAGCAAAGTGAATTTGAGCTCAAGAAGAAGAAAATAGTAGATTATTATGTATAGAGTGTGTTAAGGAAACACACCCAAGAGCTCAATCACTTTCAAGCACACACATACAATGCACAAAGTTATACAGGACCGGACTAGTCCGATATCAGCCGGACTAGTCCGATATCACATTCTGCACTAGATCGGACAAGTCCGGTCTCCACCGGACTAGTCCGATATCTTTCTGTTCCACTTCAGACTAGTCCTCTCCAATGCGGACTAGTCCTTAACACAATGCACAAGTCACACAAAATTGGACAAGTCCGTTGTGACCCGGACTAGTCCGATATTCATTCTGATCCACTTCGGACAAGTCCGGTGTCTACACGGACTAGTCCGATATACACACTGATCTAAATCGGACAAGTCCTCCAAGTGCGGACTTGTCATCCCAAACACTTAGGGTTTCATATGTCCGGACAAGTCCGATGGCAATCGGACTAGTCTGAAGATTTCCAGTAGCGAAATCGGACAAGTCCGTTTTCAACCGGACTAGTCCGATATTCCTAGACACTTAGGGTTTGCTATACACAGCACACCGGACTAGCCCGGTGACCACCACGGACTAGTCCGATCTTCCTGAACCCTAACGGTCACTTTTAGAAACCCCATATAAATAGAGGTGCACGGCCCACTTTTACACTCTCTCGAACCCTAGCGTCGTCACACCTCCCAAGAGACTCAAAAACCATCTCTCTCCACGAAATTAAGTGCAAAATCAATCAATCCATTGAAGATCACTTCTAGATCATTGGAGAGACACTTGGCACACATCATTGAGCTCTTGGTTTGATTCTCTAACACACTCTTACGTTTCAATTTGTAATTTTCGAGTGTGTTATTGGTGTCATTGTGAGTTGTAATCAAGGGAGCTCTCAACGTGTGAGAACGCCCCTTCAACTTGGTTATTTACCCCTTGTGAGTAGTGGAAGAGGATTGGCCTTCGTGGCGATCCGACGAGGAAAGGGTTGGAGAAGACCCGGTCCTTTTGTGGGCTCCTCAACGTGGACGTAGGTTGCCTTCGTGGTAGCCGAACCACGGGATAAATCGTGTGTCTTGTCCTTTTTGTGTTCTTCATCTAATTTGATCAACTTAATCTAGGGTTTGATTCACTTTATTCAATTTAAGTCTAATTGTTGATCAAGAGCTTTAACTATAATAGGATCTGACATACAACTATTAAATTGAGATTCAAGTTTATATTTCCGCTGCAAACATTAACGAATCAATCAAATTGTCTGAACTTGATCAACCTAGCCCGTGAAAACCGGACTAGTTCGCACATTACCGGACTAGTCCGATATCTCTAGTATTGACCTTGTTGTTGAGTGTTGCAGGAACCGAGAAAAATCAAAGAAGGCCTATTCACCCCCCCTCTAGGCCTACATTCAATCATCAGGAAGGATATTGTCTTTCAAGTAGCTCCGGATCTCCGAGATCCATGTATCAGAGCTAACTTGAGCATTTGAGTCTTGCGTGCTGGGTTGCTCGGAGCTTCCGGCAGCACCTACGACCCTTGACGGTTGCCATGGTAACAGGGCCATCGGGATCGTTAGCTTCGGGATGCTGATCTCGCCCCCTTCGCTCAGTTCAGCAGGCTGAGCTGTGGGTTTTGACAACCTCCGGACAAAAGTTCCGTCAGGAGCCGGAGCTCCGGTTGACGCTTTCGTTGAGAGTTCGTCAGCTTCAGCGTTGTGGGCACGCTGAACATGGTGGAGGTATAGGACTTCGAAGTCTTTCTAAAGCCTCTGGACCTCAAGTAGGTAGGCAGCTAGCTGGAGATTGTTCCAGGAACATTCACCCTCCACTTGCTTAACGATGATCTGTGAATCTCCCTTGACCAGCAGCTGCTTGACACCGTATGACAGTGCCACCTTTAGTCCGTAGATGAGTGCTTCGTACTCCGCCATGTTGTTGGTCGCCTTGAAGTCAAGGTGTACCATGTATTTTACCTTCTCCCTGGTTGGTGCGAGGAGAAGGATTCTAGCTCCGCCCCCCTGATTTTGCATGGAGCCGTCGAAGTAGAGGGTCCAGTGAGGCTCGGTGAAGACCGGAGCTTTGTGTTCCGGCTTCTGCTCACTGGGGCCCCCAGGGTTTGATGGAGAGGGAGTCCATTCCGCCACGAAATCTGCCAATGCTTGACTCTTGATTGCTTGCCTTGAAATGAATTCGAGATCGAATTTGGCCAATTCCGCTGCCCACTTTGCAATATTCCCAGTTGAATTGGGATTATGAAAGATTGCTCGAAGTGGGTAAGAAGTCACCACTGAGATCTTGTGAGCTTGGAAGTAATGGTGAAGCTTCCTGGAGGCAATAAGAACTGCATAGAGCAGCTTATGCACCTCTAGGTATCGAGTCTTGGCGTCATGAAGTACTTCATTGATGAAGTACACTGGGCGCAGGATGGTCCGCACCCTCCCGGAGAGGCCCGAAGCTTCCTCTTCATTGATTCGGATCCTCCCTGAGGGATCCGGACCTTCTTCGGGGACCTCCGGGTCCTTGCTGGAGGAACCCGGAGCTTCTTCCGAAGCGACCTGGACCCTCCCGGAGGGGTCTGGGTCTTCTGAAGTAACTTTTTGTGGTATCAAGTCTGGGAACTGGGACCCAAACTCGCTTTCAGGAACCTCCGGACCCTCCTGGAGGGGTCTGGATTCCTGAACATGGGATAGTTCTGGTCTCTCCGCAACCAGGACCATACTGACAACTTCGTCAGTTGCTGAAATGTAAAGCAGCAAAGGCTCACCCGGGTTTGGAGCTACCAGAGTTGGTAGGGTGGTGAGGAACTGTTTTAGCTCCTGGAACGCCTTTTCTGCTTCTTCAGACCATTGGAATGGTTCGGACTTCCTTAATAACTTGAAGAAGGGAAGTGCCCGTTCCGCCAGTCTTGAAATGAACCGGGTGAGGGCTGCTAGACATCCAGTTAGCTTTTGGACATCCTTGATGCAGGCTGGTGGCCGCATGTCTTCGATGGCTTTGATCTTCGCCGGATTAGCTTCTATGCCCCGGTGACTTACCAGGAAACCAAGAAGTTTTCCGGAGCTAACCCCGAAGACACACTTGTCTGGGTTTAGCTTTGTGCAGGTGACTCGCAGCTTGTTGAAGACAGCCTGCAAGGTGTCAAGGAGTGACTCCTTGTTCTTGACCTTGACCACGATGTCATCGAGGTACACTTCCACTATGTCTCTAATGAGTTCTTCAAAAGTTATGTACATAGCTCGTACAAAGGTTGAAGCTGCATTCTTGAGACCAAATGGCATGGCAGTATAATAGTACAATACATCTACTGTGATGAAAGAGGTATGCTCTTCATCTTCCCTAGACATTCTGATTTGATGATACCCAGAATATGCGTCTAGGAAACATAGTAATTCACACCCGGAGGTGGAATCCACTATCTGATCTATTCTAGGTAGTGGGAATGGATCTTTTGGACATGCCTTATTCAGTGTTGTGTAGTCAATACACATCCGAAGCTTCCCGCTGGCCTTGGGCACAATGACTGGGTTTGCCAGCCATTTTGGATGGAAGACTTCTTGGATGAATCCAGCTTCGAGCAACTTCTTCACTTCTTGTCGAATGAAGTTCTGTCGCTCCACGAATTGCTTCCGAGGCTTCTGATGCACGGGTCGGGCATCGGGGTTGATCTTCAGATTGTGCTCAATCACTTCCCTTGAGATCCCATGCATTTGTGATGGTTGCCAGGCAAACACGTCAACATTAGCCCGGAGGAAAGCGATGAGCGCGAGTTCCTATTTGTCGTTCAATCCCCCTGATATACGGGTGGTCTGAGCGGCATTGGAACCGATTTGGACGACTTTGACGGGAATGTTGGTGACGCCGCTTGGCTGCACACGAGGTGCAGAAGTCGAGCCTCACTGATGAATGCTCGGGGGTTTTGGAGCTTGCTCCTGTCTGGAGTCCTCCTCTTGCGCCGTAGTAATCGCATGGAGTTCCTCCAAAGCAGTTACTCCGACAGTGCGATCTCCGCCGATCCGGAGAACGCCTACTGGTGTTGGCATCTTTAACACGAGGTAACCATAATGAGCAGCTGCCATGAATTTGTACAAGGCAGGCCTACCCAAGATGGCATTGAAGGGTAAGTTGATCTGAGCAATGTCAAAGACCAACTTCTCGGTGCGATACTTCTCTCGAGTCCCGAAGGTAACGGGGAGGGTAATAGCACCGAGTGGGGTAATGGCTCCCGGACCTACTCCGAAGAAAGGTCGGGAGGGGTGAAGATCCGAAGGTCGGAGCGGAAGCTTGGTAAAAGCTTCGAAGCTTATGAGGTTGAGCCCCGAACCTCCGTCTACCATAACATGGTGGAGCTGGATGTTATTGATGGTAGGAGATACCATCAAAGGTAACTGGCCTGCTCCAACCATGCTTCGAGGGCATTCCGAAGCATCAAAAGTGATGGATGTGTCCATCCACTTCCGATGAGGCTCCGCCCTGGCTGTAGGAGCTACAGCAGCCATGTCCCAATGCATTGTCTTGAGGATGCGGCGGGAAGTGATGTCCCATGATCCACCAAAAATGGTGTTCATGGTTTTCTGATGCTCGTTGTCAGAGACGTCAGAATTGTTGTCGACGGAGGTGTAAACGGCCTTCAGGACCTTTTCAGGATCCTGAAAACCTAAATCCTCTTCAGCCGGAGCTTCGTCAACTTTTTGTTTTCCTTCCCTCTGTCGGAAAGGAACTTCTTCCCGACGCTTGTTGTAGCGCTCGACAAGGTTTTGGACCTCCCGGCAGTCTTCCAAATTGTGGTTGTCTGTTTTGTGAATTGGACACCACACCTTGGGTTTGCCACCGTCTTCAGAAGACGGTCGAGGTCGCTTCTCGGGGCATGGCCCCCGGCCACCCGGAGCTGCAGCAGCTGCAACATTAGATGCACCGGCCGATGGCTTCTTCTTGCCGTTGGTCTTTTTCTTCTTCTTGCCACTCCCGGAGGTAGTGGCTTCTCCTTTGGAGGATTTATTGTGATCCTCCGGAGGTGGTTTGGAGTGCATTTCATGGCCCTCCGCAGCTCTGGCACATTTGTCAGCCAGGCTGAAGAGTTTCGTGACACTGGTAATCTCCTTGATGGCCAGTTTCTCCAGCATCTTCTTATCCCGTACACCCTGTCTAAATGCCACAATGATAGAGGCACTAGAGATAGAAGGGATAGTGTTTCGTACCTGAGAGAATCTCTGGATGAATGATCGCAGGGATTCTCCTCCTTTTTGCACGACTGCAAAAAGGTCCAGTTCGGTGCTTGGTCGGGTGTATGAACTCTCGAAGTTGGCGGTGAACTGCCAGCACAACTCCTCCCAACTGTTGATGGAGTTGGGTGGAAGGCTCATGAACCAGGACCGGGCAGTCCCAGTTAAAGCCACTGGAAAATAATTGGCCATTACGACCTCATTTCCTCCAGCTGCCAGGATAGCAGTGGAGTAAATCTGAACAAATTCGATGGGATTAATGGTCCCGTCAAACTTCTCCGACAGGTGAGGCCGGAATTTCTGTGGCCACCTGACCATACGCAGATGCATGGCCAGGGAAGGAATGTCCTGAGCTTCTCGTCTTTCACGAGCACGCTCGATATGGACTCGATCGTCTTGTTGACGGTATCGGCGATCAAGCTCCGCCCGGAGGTCATGAGTTGAAAGCCTTGATACCGTGTGAGTGCCTCGTGCCCCGGAGGGCAACAACGTCACCTACTGTGACGCAGCACGTCTCCTGTTGTTGGAAACGTGCAGACCAAGTCTGCCAGACAAGGTCCGTCGCTGCGACGGGGCCCGTCCTGAAGGAGGAGGACCCTAGTTGCTGATGCGTTCGGCTGCTGCTGCAACCAAGTGTTCCACATTGGCCCTCCACTGCTCCAGTGCATCCCGGGATGCATCCAGAGGTGGTGGGCGCTGAAGGAGAGCACGTGCTGCATGGAGCACGTGTTCCGGGTTGTCATGATTCGCCGATGCGGTGATTGATGCCGGTGCACCATCGCGTTGCCCAGCTTGAATTGCTGGTGGAGGCGGAGGTGGTGGAAGTGTGACTCCTGCTAGAACCGTGGTTCGTGCTGGTGGCTGCATATTGGAGGGATTGCTCCCAACAGCTTGAACAGCGGGATGACCATTGGATGATCCAGCGGCTGAGTTCACCATTCTTGAAATCTCATTCCCCCCTACCTGGCACGCCAACTGTCGGTGGTTTTGATCCGGTAGATCTCCCGACACTACTATGGTGTTTGCGGAGTTTGAAGTTCGGTGTGGGCGCGCGAAGATTCAAGAAGGTGAGGTGTTAAATGACACAGGAGACATGACGATTTACAGGGTTCGGGCTGCCTGAGCGTAATACCCTACTCCACGGGGTGTGTTGGTGTTGTATTGGACGTATGAGCTCAACGTCAGTTGAGAGTGTAGAGTGAGCGCGTTGAGTCCCCCTCTATGTATCGTTGTCCTGTCCTTTTATAGTACAAGGGCAGGCCGTTACAAGTTAGCCTGGCCCGACATGTGGCCCCGTCGGTTACTAATATTGATACACATTTGATGCGCTTAATTACCCTTAATAACCGAGTTACGGGCTTTGACAGCACCGTTACTAGTAATTAAGGTCGTTCGATCGTGTGTCATTAACATAGTATTAATGACACTTAATCGGGTCTTGAAGTCATTGATTCCCCTTTGAAGATCCGGAGCCACTGTAGAGTCTTCCGGAGGTTAGAGGCTGAAGATCCGACAGTTGGACACGTGGCAGCTCTGGAGCATACTGTGGGGAACAGATTGGTCCGGTGCCACCTGACACATGTCAGTTCTAGAGCTTCCCTTGGTCTGGGGTTAGGTCCGGGGGTGCCGTTATGGTACATAACCCGGAGCTTCCCCCTTGTGGGCGGTAGCTCCGGTTTGATAGTACATGTGGCAACCCTGGAACTAACCATGTTGGGGAAGCGGGTCTGGTTATGTCTGACATGTGGGCCTCCGAAGGTCTTCAAATCAAGTAGATGACATTCCCTTGAGATCTTTGCAATCCCAAGGGGTATATGGTACCCAGGGTACCGACAGCGGTAATTCTCCCGGGTCCCGAAGGTCACCGGGAGAGTAATTGCACTAAGTGGGGTTATGGCCCCCGGACCTACTCCGCAGAAAGGTCGAGAGGGGCGAAGGTCCGAATGTCGGAGCTGAAGCTTGACGAAAGCTTCAAAGCTTATGAGGTTCATCCCCGAACCTTTGTCCACCATTACATGGTGGAGTTGGATGTTGTTGATGGTTGGAGATACCATCAATGGGAGTTGGCCAGCTCCGATCATATTTTGAGGGCAGTCTGATGCATCAAAAGTGATGGCAGTATCCATCCACTTCTGGTGCGGCTCCGCCCTGGCGGTGGGAGCTACTGAGGCCATGTCTCGCCGCATGTCTTGAGGACACGGCGGGAGGTGATGTCCCACGAACCACCAAAGATGGTGTTCATGGTTTTCCGATGTTCATTGTCTGAGACGTCGGAGTCATCGTCGACGGAGGTGTAAACAGCCTTTAAGACCTTTTTAGGGTCCTGAAAGCCTAACTCCTCTTCAGCCGGAGCTTCGTCGACTTTCTGTTTCCCTTCCCTTTGATGGAAAGGAACTTCTTCCCGGTGCTTGTTGTAACGCTCGGCAAGGTTTTGGACCTCACGACAGCCTCCCAAATTGTGGATGTTCGTCTTGTGTATGGGACACCACATCTTGGATCTACCACCATCTTCACACGACGACCGGGGTCGTTTCTTGGGGTGTGGCCCCCGGCCACCCAGAGCTGCGGCAGCAGCGGCTGTAGGTGTGCTGGCCGACGACTTCTTCTTGTCGTTGGACTTTTTCTTCTTCTTAACACTCCTAGAGGTAGTGGCTTCACCCTTGGAGGATTTTTTATTATCCTCCGGAGGTGGTTGGGAGTGCATTTCACGGCCCTCCGCAACTTTGGCGCATTTGTCTGCCAAGCTGAAGAGTTCTGTGGCGCTGGTGATCTCCTTGGTCGCCAGCTTCTCCAACATCTTCTTGTCTCGTACGCCCTGTCTAAATGCCACAATAACAGAGGCGCTAGAGATAGAAGGAATAGTGTTTCGTACCTGGGAGAACCTCTGGATGAAAGATCGCAAGGATTCTCCCCCCTTCTGCTTGACAGCAAAAAGGTCCAGTTTGGTGCCTGGTCGGATGTATGAACTCCCGAAATTGGCGGTGAACTGTTGGCACAGTTCCGCCCAACTGTTGATGGAGTCGGGCGGAAGGCTCATGAACCAGGACCTGGCGGTCCTAGTCAAAGCCACAGGGAAATAGTTGGCCATTACAGCCTCGTTGCCTCCGGCCGCAAGGATTGCGGTGGAGTAGATTTGGAGAAACTCAGCGGGGTTGACAGTCCCGTCAAATTTCTCCGGCAAGTGAGGCCGAAACTTTTGTGGCCATCTGACCATGCGTAGGTGCATGGCCAGGGCAGAACACCCTCCTCCTACTCCATCAGGAGCAGGACTGTCCCGAGCTTATCGCCTTTTGCGAGCGTGCTCGGTGTGGACGCGGCCATCCTTTTGATGATAACGGCGATCAAGCTCCGCCCAGAGGTCGTGAGTTGAAAGTCTGGTTACCGTATGGGTGTGTTGTGCCCCGGGAGGCAGCAATGTTGCTTGTTGAGATGCAGCACGCCTCCTATGCTGGGAAGTGTGCAGACCAAGTCTGCCCGACATGGTCCGATGCTGCGACGGGGCCCGCCCTGAGGGGGGAGGACATTGGTTGCTGATGCGATCGGCTGTTGTTGCAACCAAATGTTCCACATCAGCCCTCCACTGCTCCATTGCACCCTGGGATGCACCTGGAGGTGGTGGGCGTTGGAGAAGAGCATGCGCTGCATGGAGCGCGTGTTCAGGGTTATTATTAGCTGATGCCGTGACCAACGCAGATGCCCCGTCCCGCTTTCCAGCTTGATTTGCCGGTGCGGACGGTGGCGGTGGAGGCATGACTCCTGCTGGAGTCGTGGCACCTGCTGGCTACTGCACATTGGAGGGATTGCCTCCAGCAATTTGCACTGCAGGGTTTCAATTGGATGATCCAGCAGCAGAGTTCACCATCCTCGAATCTCGGGCCCCCCTACGTGGCGCTCCAGCTATCAGAGTTTGGTTCCGACAATTCCCTTGGTACTACCATTGGTAGCCCGCGGAGTTTGTAGTTCGGTATTGGGAACGCAGAGATTCAAAAGATGATGGCAAATAGACACAAGGATTTACGTGGTTCGGGCCGCCTGAGCGTAATATCCTACTCCACGGGGTGTGTAGTTGTTGTATTGGGTGTCTAAGTTGAGTACGGGAGAGGTCTCAGTGTTCAAAGAGACCTCCCTTGTGTATCATCGACCAGTCCTTTTATAGTACAAGAACTAGTCGTTACACCGTTAGCCTGGCCCGACATGTGGCCCTGGCGGTTACTGATGCTTAATACACAATTAATGAGGTTAATTACCCTTAATAGCGTTATAACGGTCCTTGATAGTGTCGTTACTGGTATTAAGAGCCTTCCGATAGTGTGTCATTAATATGGTATCAATGACACTTAGTCGGGTCTTGAAGTCTTTGATTACCCCTTGAAGGTCTGAGCCGTTGGGGGTCCACCAGTCTGATTGTTGAGGCTGAAGATCCGGTGGTTGGACACGTGGCAGCATCGGAGATTTCCGTCTGGGATGTGTAGGTCCGGTGTAGATGTACATGTGTCGGTACAGGAGCTTCCCTCTGTCGGGGTTTAGGTCCGGGGGTGCCGCACAGGTGTTTAGCCTGGAGCTATCCCATGTGTGGGATGCAGGTCCGGTTGCTGTATACACGTGGCAGCACCAGGTCTAACCATAGATGGGAGGCAAGTCCGGTCCCATATGACACGTGGGGCCTTCGCAGATCTCCAACTCAGACAGGTGAAGTTCCTTTGGTCTTTTTGTAGTCCCAAGGGGTATACGGTACGCAGGGTACCAACAGGAAAGGAGCGGACAAGGCAAGAAAATTGCGAACTGACAAGGTCTACAAGTATGAAAGGAGCACTGCCGACCCAAGGTTTTGGTGCGACTTCCATTGTGACTACTACCGTCTGGTCTACCAGACGATGAAGAAGCCTGTGATTAAAGCTCAATGGGTGGACTGGGACTATATGGCCCAGAAGTAGCACTCTACTTTTTATGCGGTCATTGAGGATGCTGAGCGTCATGAGCTCAAGGAAATAATGGGATTCAAGTATAACTAGAATGTTGAGGTCATCCTGCAGTTTTACTCTACCATCTACTTCACCACTCAAGGTGATAGACGGATCATTTGGATGACTCATGGGGAGCAGTACTCAGTCACCTTTGCAGAGTTTGCCAAGATTCTCCAGCTTGAGGCCCATTTGGATCATGAGATCATTATTTCTAACCTCAAGGCCATAGACAGAGATCAGATTGACTACATGTAACCCATCCATGTGTCCTATGAGCCAGGGCTTGCTCGCAACATCAAACCATTATATAGCACCATGAACCGGATTCTGAGGAGGACCATAGCACCCAAGGATGGTCATGCAGGGGTGATCCAACGCAGCCTAAGGCACCTGCTCCTTCTTATTGATGGTGATGAGAAGTTCAATCTCGTCAATTACATCTTCGAAGACATCTTCAACATCTCGCACACCCCTAACCGTGCATGGGGGTATGCACCCTACATTATGTGTCTCATCGAGAAGGTGTGTGGCTTGACCTTTGTCGAAGATGTGACTCATCGCTCGCTTCGTCCACAGAAGCCACCTTCTGTGCCGACTCCTCCGCGCCGGAAGAATGCGGAGCCTCCTTCTCATCCGGGGATGCCAGCACCTCGCCCCGTGGCACCTCCATCTCCGCCTCCGCCTCAGTCGATGAGTGCTTTCTCCAAGTGCTTCAAGGCCATCTTAACCTCCTGCCGGAAGCAAGAAGTCCGCAATCAGCGGGCGCACAAGCATCAAGAGAAGTACCTGAAGGCCGTGTGCGACAAGCTTGAGGTACCCATGTCCCCTCCAGAGGAGAGCGATGGCGAGATCACTCCGTTCCCCGACTTCACTGCCGACGAGCTCGCTTAGTTCCATGAGGACGGGAGCTCTTCCCGGGCAGCTCCCTCGGCACGGGTCTCCGACGACGACGACGAGGACTATGAGGACCCGGGGGCCTTGGAGAGTGATTAGGCGGCCGATAGCGAGGAGGACGACGACTAGTTGATAGGCCTCGTAGTTCTCCCCTTCTTTTCCTTTTTGGTGTCTTGATGCCAAAGGGGGAGAGTTAGAGGGTAGTTAGAGGGGGTAGCACTTTATTTTGGATCCTTGGGCATGTTGCACTCCTTAATGTAATATTTATTTCATTTGAATGTTTAAATTTGTGCAAGACTATGTTTTGATTGTTTAATATCGATATGATGCTTTGAATGTCTATCTTTTGATCACATTCATATTTAATATGTCTTGTCACAAATGTTGAGCACAACACGTAGGCACCCCACCATAACGCGTGTGTGTATGAAGGACTTCCTCAATCTTCTTTTCATGATGCATTCATTGAGGGGGAGTCACTCATACACCTGCACGTTATGAAAACCAAATTTTATACTCTTATATGTTCAAGACTTAATGTGTTGTCATCAATCACCAAAAAGGGGGAGATTGAAAGTGCATCTAGGATCCCCGTGGGTTTTGGATGATTGATTACGACAATTAAGTAACTAATGAGCTCAGTGATCTTAAGCACAGGTGTGGACTCAAGTGGAATCACAAACCCTCAAAAAGGAAAAGGTTGAAAACGGCGGTGTCGACTCGAAAAGAAGAAACTAGGGTTTCTAGCGTGGCGAGTTTAGACTAGCCATATATGTATGAGGGTGTGTGCGTAAAGTGCATTGAGATCAATTTGGGAGCTCAAAGCGGTTTAGAGATCAAAACCTATTGAGAGAAGAGTGTTAGAGTGGTCTGGCAGGAGAGGTCGGACTAGTCCGTGCTGGTGGCCGGACTAGTCCACTCCTGGTCGAACTAGTCTGTTTTCAGGCGGACCAGAAGGGTCTGACTGACTTCGGACTAGTCCTAGTGGGACGGACTAGTCCAGGGTAGTCATGGAGTGGGTTTTCGGGACTAAGTCCCAAAACCCCGAACTTGTCCGTTTTAGTCCGGACCAAGAGGTCCTGACTAAGATCGGACTAGTCCGCCCTGGGGGTCGGACTAGTCCGGTTTGATGAGAGTTGGATACTTCAGCAACTAAGTCTGGGAGGCCGAACTAGTCCGCCCTGGGGGCCGGACTAGTCCGTGGTCTCCAAACTAGTCCGTTTTCACACGGAACAAAAGGTTCTGTGTGAGATCGGACTAGTCCGGTTTGGACCGGACTAGTCCGTTATGAAGTGACCGTTTGAATTTAATTTTGGCGAGTAGCGTGATGATTGCCGCACAGTGTGGCAGTTGTCAGGGACGTCAGTGGTCCCAAAGACCGGACTAGTCCGGGCCACAGGCTGAACTAGTCCGCCCATCTGCCGAGGTCAGCAGTATGGGCCTGGATCCTCTATAAATAGAGGATCCCTAGATTCATTTGAATAACTTTGAAACCCTAGTGCCGCCACAGCAAACTTTGAGTCTTCAAAAGCCTCTTTCTTTCCTACTTTCCCTCTAAAACTAATTCTTGTGTGGATTAGGGTTTGGTGAGGTGAAGAAGAGGAAGAACACTGCTCTTTGGCTCTCGATTTGATCTCTTGCACTTGTCGAATCTTTGTGATTTGTGGCTTGAGTTGTTCTTTGTGATTTGTGATCATATTTGTGGTGGGAGCCTCAGATTGTGAGAAGCCCCAACGAATCTTGTATTCACCCTTGTGATAGTGGAGAACCGGTTTGGCCCTTGTGGCAAACTCGTTGGGGGAAGGGTTGTTGAACTCGATCCTTCGTGCACTCCTCAACGGGGACGTAGATCCTTGTGTGGGATCGAACCTTGGGATAAAATCCTTGTGTCCCTTGTGTACTTCGCTTTCATTTATCACATATCGCTTCTAGGGTTAGCTTTATTGTTTTTCACGCATCGTCTTCATTTCGTTGTGATCCTTAGCTTCATACTTGCTCTATAACTTGTTAAGGTTCACTGAATCATCCTAACACATTTTGCATCATAAGAATTGAACTAAAACTTGTTAGAAACCCTTTTTAGGATTTCCCTACAGGTGGACCGGACTAGTCTGTCCCTAGACCAGACTAGTCTGCCCCCTACGAACTGATTTCGTTTTATTGAGTCATTTCAGGTCGATTAGCCTATTCACCCCCTCTAGTCAACTTTCATACATATCCGCTAAATATTCGATTTGATTTTAACCAAAAACTACCGGGCGGCCTGGCCCAAAACTTGCTAGCGGCGGTGGCCTGCCTAACCCTAATCCCGAATTCCTGTACCGTGATGCGTGACCCCGTCCGCCAGATTGCCAGCGCCATCCCGAATTCCCGATCCGGTCCTGTGACCATCCTGGCGCGGTCGTACGGTATGACCGTCTGCGGAAGCTGCGCGCCAACTGGAACCGCGCGGTGGCCGCGCTCGCGTGGGCGGCCAACACGGCGTGCTGGGTGGAGGACACCCGCTCGTGGCGCAACCCAACGACCACGGCGATGGCGCACGCGGTGCTCATCCTCTTTGCGTGGCACCCGGACCTCGTGGTGCCGACAGCCGCGCTCCACGCAGCGGCGGTGGAGGTACAGGCGCCGGCCGCACGCGGCGGTGCCGCACCCATGCGTGCGTCCATGGCGGTGGCACCGAACAGGGAGGAGATGGACGAGGAGTTTGACCCGGTGCCGAGCGCGAGGCCGCCGGAGGTGGTGCGGGCGCAATACGACCGTGCCAGGATTGTCGTCGCGCGGATGTAGGCACTTGTGTCGTGGTGGGACCCGTGGGCCTCGGGATCGTGGCGTTGTGCGTGTTGGGTGGTGTTGGTGCTCAGGATGATGGTCCACGCTCTGTTGTCGATTGAGATGTCACGGCTGTCGAAGGTCGTAAACGACACTTCCCCCGGACCTACTTAGAGAGCAACCCGCGGAGGTTCTTTGGATTCACGAGGGCTAGTCCCAGGAGATCGAACACAGCAGGGTGGTGAACACAGGGGATTTACGTGGTTCGGGCCGCTGGAGCGTAATACCCTACGTCCACGGGAGTGTTTGTGTATTGCCTTGCTTGAGCGTGTATGAGCCTTGGTCTAATTTTTCGTCCCCCATGAAGGTCGTCTACAGAGCCCTTTTATAGTTCAAGGACTCTGCAGTCACAAGGTGGGTCCTAGTACCCGACAGGTGGTCCTGGGGAAAGCCAAATCCTATACAAGATCTAGGATTAATTGCTATCTACTTCCCTTTGTCAGGGATGTCAATACGTCGTCCCGCTGCGTCGTGCGCCAGGGCTACACATAGTTGGTGATGATGGCTGTGCACATCTCGTCCGTCTTGTCCTTGCGGCCCATTCGTCCGTCTTGTGGTGTGGGTCTGTACCGGCTACTCGGACAAGACAGGACACTGGAGCCTTGACTTTCGCAAGCGCGGCTCAGCTTGCCTGGGGAAGGCGCGCGTACTTAATGCCTGTCTAAGCAGCGCATGCGTTCCTTTACTGCGGCTTCCTACCACACTGAGTTGGCCGTCCGCCACGTGGTTGCGTTGGAGCCTGTCTCTGCGGGAAGTATAGCACTTGACGGAACAGGCCACGTGGTGCATTCGGAGCCCACCCCTATGGAGGGTTGGGGGCTCAGCCCTGCGGGCCACGTGGTAGCTCCGGTGCCTTTCCCTGCGAGGGCGCGGGCTTGGCCCTGAGGCCCCGATTGGCCATGTGGCGGCTTCGGAGCCCGCCTCAGCGGGGAGGCATGGGTCCGGTCCTGCCGGCCACGCGGCAGCTTGGGAGCCTCCCTCGACAGGGAGGTAGGATCTGGTCCTTCCCTCCTCAATGTGGCAGCCTCGGATTCGGCCTCTTAGGCAGGGGCGGAGTCCTTAGCGGTTTTCTCCTGTGCGTGGGGGTACCCGGTCTGCAGGGTACCGACAGTGGCCCCCGAGCCCACCTCGGGAGAGTCGTCGATACTGCTGGTGGGGTCTTCTCCCTTTTCTTCCCGCACAACTCTTCCAATTCCACTTCGAGGCAGTTCCCCAGGCGACACGCCCGTGCCGTTGAGGCGATTTGTCCCCTTCCGGTAAGTGAAGGCGTTGAACAGGCACCGCGCGACGTGACTCCTGCCTTCAATTGTGCTTTAACTGCGGTGGTTCCCAAGGTGGCTTCTGCACTTCCGCTGCTTTTGCCCTTTTGGAAACCGCCGAGTTACCTCCCGCATAGCTAGCTGCCCGGCTCGCCTTCTTTGTCGAGCGACCCGGACCCTCATGTCATTGCCCATACAGGTTCATTACTCTTCTATTGAGGTTGCGGCGATCCACACTTTTGTGTCTGTTGGCCTGCAGGGGTGCATAAAAAGAAAACTTTCCCCCTGAGGGTCCTTTCTCCCGCCTCTGCATCCCTGCGCTCGTGCTTTTGCCTCAAGCCCAGTTCTTGCGCTCTAGTTCCCAGTCTCCTCGTCCAGAGCTTCCTCCCTCAACCCTCATGGCGAGCATCTTGCCCAAGTCCAGGCTGTCCAGGTCCACTGACCTGGCCCCCATGCGCCGGCTTCTCGGCTGGCATACTCCTGAGCGGGAGTCGTGGCTCCGTCCCAGGAGGCTCCCGCTGAGCCTCTCCGCCGGGGAGATGGTCCTCTTTTCATCGTACGTGCTGGCCGGCTTCGTCCCGCCAGCATCTGCCTTCCTGGTCATGCTCCTGGAGACCTTCGGCCTCCAACTCCACCACCTCACGCCGAACTCGATCGCCATGTTGGCGGTATTCGCTCACCTCTGCGAGATGTTTGTGGGGGTGATGTCGTCGGTGAAGCTCTTCCGGTACTTTTTTGTACTGAGGGCCACCGGCAGGAGTTCGAAGGAGCACCTCGGCGCCTACTATATCCAGCGTCGGACAGAGGTCCCCACGAGGTACATTGCTTCCTTCAACTCCGCGAGGTGGGAGCTGTGGCGTGAAGATTGGATGATCGCCAAGGTCGAGGCCCACGACCGGATGTGCCTCCCCACCGGGATCCCCTACTCCGAGCGATCATTCTGGGAGGAGCGCTCAGAGCTGGAGGAGGCGTTCAACCCGGTGCTGGAGAGGATCCAGATGTTGGCAGACCACGGGCTGTCGTCTGCCATGGTGCTGAGGGATTTCATGTCCCGCCGCATAGCTCCGCTTCAGCACCGCACCCGTTCGGCGTCGATGTTTACCAGCTTGTCGGACTGCACCCGGCTCGAGACCGGCCTCGGCTCCGACCTGGGCGAGCAGCAGCTGCTCGACATGTTGACCCGGGTCTGCCCCGACGACATCTCCGCTGAGGCGTTGGCTCTTCCGTCGGCCTGCCGCCCCTTGTGCTCGGACTCCGAGTTGAGGAGGCAGGTGCTGAAGACGATGCCGACGCTTGACGAGTCGGGGCTATCGCGGCACTAGATCGGGGACCCATTCCGGGGGGTCAACATTGCCGACGACGTTGCGGGAGGCGAGGCTCCCTTAAGCGACGTCGGTTCTTCAAGCGACGACTCCTCGAGCGGCCCCCAGCACCATCCATGGGGTGGCGTCGTCGCCCCCACCGACAAGGGGAAGGGGAAGGTGCCGGTTCCGGCGCCAGACCGGTCCCCCAAGAAGCGCGCCCGGTCACCGCCGCCGGCGCCTTCTGCGCCTCGTCAGGACTCCGGAGCCCTGCCGCGCTCATCGGCGGGGGGCGCCGATGGCGCCACTTTGCCGCCCGAGTCCTCTACGCGCAAGAGGGGGAGGTTCCTCAACGCCGACGGGACCCCAGTGTTCCCTCTCCGTTCAGAGGGGCGCCAGACCTCGGGGGTGCCGCCGACACCACCACCACAGGGGGCCCCAGCACACTCAGGGGCCCCCGCTGCGGGTTCGGGGGATCGGAACCCCCCCCCCCAACCCTTTTGGGAAGCAGTGGAACTTCAGCGTCCCCCGGTAAGCCTACTCAGATTTTACCTTGGGTGTTCTTTGCTGTGCGCCTACCCTGTCAATCTCTTATGGTCTGAGTTTGCTTGATTTCAGCGCCACCACAGCTACTCCACCACCCGCGGGCACTTCTGCTGGGGGGTCTGCCGCTCCAGCCGGCTCGCGGGGATCATCTGCTGCCCCGGGTCCTGCTCCGGTGCACCAGGCTGCTACCACCAGGGTACCTCGGGCCTCCATGCCCGAGACCCCCGCAGCAGCTGCCGGAGCCCAGCCGCACGCGCCGACGACCGCCGCCGCGCCTGCCAACGACTCCGCATCCACCGGCTACTCCGTGCCGGCGGATGCTACCTCGCCCTCCGACACTGCTACGTCGGCTGGCGCCACCGCCCCGGGTGCTGCCATCCGGGAGGGGGCCCTGGTCCCCGCCTCCCCAGTGGTCCTCCAAATGGAGGACGATATTGAGGAAGTGGGGAGGCAGGGGCCCGCTTCTACGGTGGAGCCTCTCCCCCTGTCCGAGGCTATGGACGTGGCCTACTCCAGCTTCCGGCAGGCCCAGGCGGCCCTTGCCCGGGAGAAAGGGCGGCTCGAGGACGAGGACGACCGGCTTCGGGAGTGGGCGAGGGCCCTGGAGGCCCGGACTCAGCTGGCGAAGAGCCGAGCGGCCCAGTGGGAGGTGGTCAATCGGGAGGAGATGAAGATCCTCGAGCAGGAGCGCGACCTCATCGCCCAGCTGGACGCCATCACCCAGAAGCTGAAGGCTGACGCCGAGGCCATCCACGCTGAGACCAGCTCCCGCCTCCAGGCCTGCGAGGACCTTCAGCACCTGCTGTCCCTCCGGGAGGCTGCTCTAGCTGAACGGGAGCAGGAGCTGGCGGCGAAGCAGGCCGAAGTGGAGGCGACCTGCCGCGGGCTCATCCTCCAGCAGGAAGGGGCGAGAGTCCGCGCCGCCGAGTTGGACCGTCGGGAAGCCATCATGGCTGAGGCGCAGCAAGCCCAGTCCGTTGAGCGACAGGCCCTCCTGGACCGCGAGTTCAACGTCGCCCTCAAGGAGGGTGACTTGAACCGCCGCGAGGCGGGGGTCGGCGAGCGCGAGAGGGCCCTGGCGGCCAAGGAGAAGCGGTTCTTGGACGGCGGCCCCCGGGCACCGGCAGCGGCCCAGCAGGAGGTGGCGGAGCTCCGAGTGGCGCGCTCCGCCGAGGCCCAGAAGGTCTCGGAGTTCCTTGGCGGTGCCGACTCGGCTCTGGTGCCGCTCGGCTTCAGCCCGACGCGCGTGGGGGAGCCGGCGCAGGAGGTGAGTTAGGTGTTCCCGACGCTTAACTCCACTAGCTCGAGGATGCGCTCGCTGGGGGCCATCCTTGACAACCAGCTGGAGGCCAAGGGACGGATGCTGGTGAAGGAGGTGGCAACGCACATCCTGTCCTGCTACCGGAGCTGGTACCCCGACGTCTCCCTGCAGTCGGTCCTCGAGGGGCCCATTGCCGAGAGGGAAGAGGCCGCCAAGTCTGAAGTTTCGGATGCGGTGGCACTCATCGCCTCAAGGTTCCACCGGAGCGGCTGAGGGCTCCCCGGGCGTCTGCTTAAGTTTTTATCTTTCTGTTTTTGTCTTGTGGCTGGCTTGTGGTGACAAACTCTTTATTTGTGTGATAAAAAATCTGTCTGTGGTGCCCTTTTATACTCAGCTTGCTTTTATTTCCAGCAATGTCTTCCAGCTGCTTGTCGTTCCTTAACTTCCAGGACCTGTCGTCCCCCAAAGTATGGCCCCCTGACAGGCGTGGCCAGTTGTTGTGGGCACACCTGGCATACACTTAGGACTTAGGGCGGACTGGTGCAGGGGGAGTCTAGGATGCGTAGGTTGCATTGTCGTAGCTGAGTATGCAGGTACGTCGACAGCGGGCCCCCTGGGGGTGCTGCCAGAGCTCTAGCCCGGCGGTACCCGCCATCTTCAGCGAGAGGTCGACAGCGGGCCCCCTGGGGGTGCTGCCGGAGCTCCAGTCTGGCGGTGCCTGCCATCTTTAGTGAGAGGTCAACAGCGGGCCCCCTGGGGGTGCCGCCGGAGCTCCAGTCCTGCGGTTCCCACTGTCTTCGCGGGTACTCTGACGGTGGTTGCTGGAATAACTTCCTCAAAGACCTGTACATAGATCAAAAAGGAGAAGTAATTCTGTCCGCTGGTCACTTTACCCCTGCTCTTTTTGTAGTGTCGCTTGACTTACGATCCTGGGCTGACTCGTGGGGCTTGGGTAATTCAGTGCTCCTGCACCTTGGAGTCGTCGTCCATACTACCCAAGGGTGGTCCATCTGGCCCCCAGTACTCGGCTGTAGCGCTGGGGAGGCGAGCGCACAGGCTTAGCGTACGGGACCAGGCTAAGCAGGCTTTGGCCCTGGACCTCCCGCTCGGCGTAAGCCTTTTCCGGGGGAGACCATCTGGAGACACAGGCCCCCGAGCATTGGAACATCCGAGGTCCCAGACGCATTGCAGGTACCTCAAGCAACCCCACCTGCAGTCCAGTCAGCAAGGCTCCCACTATTGCTAAAGCAGGGGAAAAACGACAGCGCTCATGATAGATCACGAGCTATGGGGGCTTACAACAACATCATAAAAATTAAAGATAATTTCTGAATTGACAAACCCTATACCAGGCAGGGCAACATTCTTTCATTGTGGTTTCTCATAGGATGGAGCAGACTTTACAAGGGGAATAACCCGGCCTGGGTGTTAGATGGAGTCGAGTGCACCTACTTAGGGTTCTAGACCAGGCTAAGCGGAATGTGCACTCGGAGCCCTATCCCCTTATCCTAAGTGCTGTCCTGAGACAATGTGTAACCTTTACAATGAAATAGCATTGCCCCAACCCTGGTCTAGGGGTAAAACTTACGGAGGTGCTCGATGTTCCATGGGTTGAGTAATCATTGTCCATCCTCCGTAGCCAGGCGAACGCATCCTGGGCAGCAAACCTCTGTTACCCAGAAGGGACCCTCCCAGTTGGGGGAGAGTTTGTTAGACCCTTCCCGGGAGAGTATGCGGCGCAACACCGGATCGTCTACCTTTAGCTCCCTACTCCGCACGGTCCTCTGATGGTAACGTCGGAGCGCCTGCCTGTACCGTGCACTTCGGAGAGCCGCTCGCACTCGTCCCTCATCGATGAGGTCCAGGTCTTCACACCGGAGCTGGTCCTGTGCGGCTTTGTCGTACCTCCGGGCATGGGGGGAGCCCATGGTAATTTCTGGGGGGAGGACAGCCTCTGCCCCGTACACCAAGATGAAAGGCGTTTCCCCCGTGGCCCGGCTGGTTGATGTCCGGCTAGCCCACAGCGCACACGGAAGCTCATCCACCCAATTTGCACCATGCTTCTCAAGGTGTGAGAATGTGCGAGTTTTGAGGCCCTTGAGGATCTCTGCATTGGCTCTCTCGACCTGCCCATTGCTCTCTAGATGAGCAACAGATGCATAGCAGACTTGGATTCCCAGGTCCTCGCAGTATTCCTGGAACGCTGCACTTGTGAACTGGGTTCTGTTATCAGTGATGATTCTGTTCGGGACCCCGAACCGGCAGACGATCGACTTGATGAACTTAACTGCTGACTGCTTGTTGATGGTGACAACTGGGGCGGCTTCTGGCCACTTGGTGAACTTATCTACGGCGACGTAGAGATGTCAGAATCCTCCGACGGCTCTGGGAAAGGGTCCCAAGATGTCCAACCCCCATACAACGAATGGCCACGAGGGAGGGATCATCTGCAGCGCCTGAGCTGGTGTGTGGATCTGCTTGGCATGGAACTGGCACGCCTTGCATCTCTTTACCATCTCGGCGGCATCCTGGAGTGCTGTCGGCCAGTAAAAGCCATGCCGAAAGGCTTTACCAACCAGCGTGCGGGAGGACGCGTGGTTCCCGCACTCGCCTCCATGGATCTCTGCGAGCAAGTCGCAACCCTCCTCCCTGGTAATGCATCGTAGTAGGATGTCGTTGGCGCCACGCCGGTAGAGATCCCCTTCCACCAGCGTGTACCTTTTAGCCATGCGAACAATCCTTTTTGCCAGGGCATGTTCTTCGAGAAGGATATTGTCTTTCAAGTAGTCCCGGACCTCCGAGATCCATGCATCGGGACTTGCTTGAGCCTCTGGATCTTGGGCGCCCGGTAGCTCGGAGCCCCCGGTGGCGCATACGATCCTTGGCGGACTCCATGGTAGCAGGGTCGTCGGGACTGCCAGCTTCGAGGTGCTGGGCTCGCCCCCTTCGCCCGGTTCGGCTGCCCGGGCGATTGGTCGCGGTAACGTCCTTGCAAAGACTCCTTGGGGCACTAGGCCCCTGTGGAGGCCTTCGTTGACAGGTCGTCTGCGACTGAGTTGTCGGCTCGGGGTACATGGCACAAGTCCAAGACTTCAAAGTCCTTCTCCAGCTTCTGGACGTGCAGCAGATATGCTGCTAATTGAGGGTCGTTGCAGCTGCACTCTCCTTTGGCTTGCTTGATGATCAGTTGAGAATCACCTTTAGCCAGAAGTTGTCGGACATTGAGGGTCAGGGCAGTCTTCAACCCAAAGATTAGGGCTTCATACTCTGCCATGTTGTTTGTCTCCTTGAAGTCGAGGCGCACCATGTACTTGAACTGCTCCCCAGTCGGGGTGAGGAGCAGGACCCCGGCCCCGGCCCCCTGCTTCCGCGAGGAGCCGTCGAAGTAGAGCGTCCAGGGGGTCTCGGTGAAAACTGGAGCCTTGGGCACCGTTTCACCGTTGTCCGGGCCCCCTGGGTTGCTTGGTGATGGGGTCCATTCGGCCAAGAAGTCCGCCAGTGCTTGGCTTTTGACTGCATGTCGAGGTAAGAACTCCAGCTCGAACTCAGCCAGCTCCGCTGCCCACTTGGCAATGTTGCCAGTCGAATTGGGGTTGTGGAGTACGGTTTTTAGTGGGAAGGAGTTGACCACTGAAACCCGGTGAGCCTGGAAGTAATGCCGGAGCTTTCTCGACGCGATGAGCACTGCATACAGCAGTTTGTGTACCTCCAAGTATCTTGTTTTTGCTTCATGGAGGACCTCACTAACGTAGTAGACTGGCCGTTGGGAGGTCCGAACCCTCCGTGGGGGGTCCGGGCTCCTTGCAATGCGTCTGCATCCTGGGGAATGTGGCTCCCAGGGTCTAGCTGGGCATCCGGGGGCTGGGACCCGTAAGGCACTTGGTCACTAGGACCCACAGCAGGGGGTCTCTTCTGGGTTCGGGCCTTGGGTCTCGGCCTCCCCCTCTGGGGCTCCTTCTGGTGCTTGTTGCGGCAGTAGCTCCGGCCGCTCTGCAACCAAGACCATGTTGAATACTTCCGCTGTTGCGGTGATGTACAACAGGAGCGGTTCGCCGGGTTCTGGCGCCACCATAACGGGTAGCATCGTCAGGTGTTTCTTGAGCTCCTGGAAGGCCGCTTCAGCTTCCTCAGTCCACTCAAAGGGGCCTGACTTCCGCAGAATCTTGAAGAAGGGCAGGGCTCGCTCGGCCAGTCTTGAGATGAACCGACCGAGGGCTGCCAAACATCCTGCAAGCTTCTGCACGTCCTTGATGCGGGCCGACGGCCGCATCAGCTCTATCGCCTTGATCTTCTCTGGGTTAGCTTCGATCCCTCGGTGCGATACCAAGAAACCAAGGAGCTTCCCTGCAGAGACCCCAAAGACACACTTGTCGGGGTTCAACATCGTGCGTGTCGTGCGCAGCTTGCCAAAGACTCGGGCTAGGTTGTCTAATAGGGATGTGTTGTCCCTGATTTTTACCACGATGTCGTCGACATACACCTCTACCAGATCTCTAATGAGGTCCCCGAATGTCTTATGCATTGCACGTACCAAGGTGGGGAGAGCATTTTTGAGACCATAAGGCATGGAGACATAGCAATACAGGCCGTCTACTGTTATGAAAGCAGTGTGTTCCTCATCTTCCCTAGACATAGGTATTTGGTGAAAAATGGAATACGCATCTAGGAAACACAGAAGATCACAGCCTGGTGTTGAGTCTACTATTTGATCTATCCTAGGGAGAGGGAATGGATCCTTTGGACATGCCTTATTGAGGTTGGTGTAGTCGATGCACATCCGGAGCTTCCCGCTAGCCTTGGGAACGACAACAGGGTTGGCCAACCACCGTGGGTGGTGAACCTCCCGGATGAAACCAGCATCGTGCAGCTTCTTAATTTCTTCACGGATGAAGTTCTGTCGCTCGATGGACTGTTTCCTGGGCTTCTGTTGTACAGGTCGGGCGTCGGGGTAGATCTTCATATGGTGCTCAATCACCTCCCTGGGGATCCTGTGCATTTGTGATGGTTGCCATGCAAACACATTGAAGTTGTCCCGGAGGAAGGTGATGAGCGTGCATTCCTATTTGTTGTCCAAGTTCCCCGCGATACGGGTTGTCTGGGCAGCCTCGGAGCCAATCCTGATGACCTTCACGGGGACGTCGTTGTCATTGGCAGGTTGCACTCGGGGTGCGGTAGTGGAGACTCGCTGCGCCGGGCCTTGCTCTGGCCGACTCTCCTTCGAGCCTCCTAGGGCCGGAGCCCTCCCCGCTGCAAGTGCTTGGAGCTGCTCCAAGGCTGACACTGCAGCTGAGCGGTCCCGCCTGATCCTGAGGACACCGGAAGGCGTCGGCATCTTCAGGACGAGGTAGCCATAGTGGGCAACAGCCATGAACCTGTAGAGGGCTGGCCTCCCGATGATTGCGTTGAAGGGGAGGTCGACGTCTGCCACGTCGAATAAAACGCTCTCTGTACGGTAATTCTCCAGGGTCCCAAAGGTCATCGGGAGGTGTATGTTACCATACGGGAGGATTTGCCCAGGTCCGACACCCGAGAACGGGCTCGAGGGTGTGAGCTGGGACATCGGCAGCTGCAGCTTTCGGAAAGCCGCCGTGGAGATGAGGTTGAGGCCCGCCCCTCCATCTATCAACACGTGAAAGACCTTCACGTTGGCGATGGTCGGGGACACCAGCAGCGGGAGCACTCCTGCCCCTGCCATGTTCTTCGGGCAGTCTGAAGCGTCGAAGCTGATCGCCGTGCTCATCCACTTGTAGTGAGAAGCTGTACTTAGGGCGGGGGCCACTGCAGCCACTTCCCGTCGCAGGGTTTTCACCCGTTTCGGGATGTGGGGTCGGTGGCTCCCCCGTAGATGACATGGAGGGTCTTGTGGCGCTCCTTATCACTGCTGGAGTCAGAGTCGCCACCCACGAAGACGGTCTTGAACGCCCGCTGGGGTTCCTGGAACCCCATCTCGCTGTCATCCTCCTTCTCAGGATCAGCCTTCTGCTTGCCCTTCCTCTGGCGGGGGGGGGGGGGGGGGGGGGGGTGCGCCCTCCTGGCGTTGCTTCCTCTGTTTCTGTTTGCGAAAACGTTCCGCGAACCTCTTCACTTCCCGGCACTCGCTAGCACTATGGCTATTTGTACGGTGCACCGGGCACTTGAAGTCGGGCTCCTCAGGCTCAGGCGACTGCCTAGGGCGTTTGTCTCAACGCGACGCCCGGGCTCCGCCGGGTGCCGCAGCCGCCATTGCCTGGGCTCCGGGCTTTGGCCTGTTCTTGCCACTGCCCTTCTTCTTCTTCTTGCCACTGCTCCTCGCAGAGGCTCCTTCCTCAGTCGGGGTGGCTTCCCTTGCTTCTGAGGATGGCTGAGAGTGCCAGTTGCGCCCCTCAGCTGCCCTAGCACATCTGTCTGCCAGGGAGAACAGCTCGGAGACATCACGCACCTCGTGCGTGGCTAGCTTCTCGAGCATCTTCTTGTCCCTCACTCCTTGTCTGAACGCAACAATAACCGATGCGCTAGCAACATGAGGGATGGTGTTCCGTACCTGGGAGAACCGCTAGATGAACAATCGTAACGACTCTCCAGTGCGCTGTCTAACGGCGTGGAGGTCAAGCTCGGTGCCGGGGCGCTTGTAGGAGCTGCCAAAGTTAGCCATGAACTGTCGGCACAACTCATCCCAAGAGGTTATGGACCCCTGGGGCAGGTTCATGAGCCATGACCGAGCTGGGTCGGTCAGGACGACGGGGAAGTAGTTAGCCATAATGGCCTCATCACCTCCTGCAACTAGTATCGCAGTGGTGTAGATCTGCAGGAACTCACTCGGGTTGACGCTCCCGTCGTACTTCTCCGGCATGTGCGGCCGGAACTTTTGTGGCCAGACCACGAAACGGAGGTGAGGCGCTAGCGCTGCACACCCTTGGTTGGGGCTGACTGGTGCCAGCGGCGGCAGCGCATACCCCGGGTGAGCAGGTGGGCCTGCGTACACCTGGTGTTGGGGTGGTGTTGCATACGCCTGTGCAGGAGGCGCGACGTACGCTTGGTGCGGCGGAGGCGCGACGTACGTCTGGTGTGGTGGAGGCACAGCATGAGCCTGGGGCACGGGGCCTGGCACGCTGTAATCTGCCTCGAGGTTGCGCCGACGCTCCCTCTGGCGCTCGATGGTGACTCGGCAGTCCTCTCCGGCCCTGTGGCGCTGCAGCTCGGTTCTCAGATCTGTTATTGAGATCATGGTCGAGCGCGAGTCTGCCGTCCACCGGTCGATTGTCGGCGTTCGCGACAATGACACATGCATCGACTGGGCATGTGTCTCCCTCGGCAGAGGCGCGTTGAGCGTGGCGGTGACGAGGTGGTCGACGTCGTTGATCCACTGCTGAGCTGCTCCCTGAGGAGCATCCCCAGCATGAGGGTTGTGGAGTAGCGCGCGCGCTGCCGCGAGCGCACTCTCCGGGCTTGCAGTCGGTGGCGCCGTGACTGCTGTCGCGGTCGGAGTACGCCGTGGGGTGGCGTGTCGGCCCGCAGCCGGCGAAGTGACTGCAGGGCGACGTGAAGGTCCTGACCTTCCTGCCCTAGAGCGGTA
This sequence comes from Tuctoria greenei, assembly GCA_036927565.1. NCBI lineage: Eukaryota > Viridiplantae > Streptophyta > Magnoliopsida > Poales > Poaceae > Tuctoria > Tuctoria greenei. The sequence goes on along the minus strand of JAYESD010000012.1, from coordinate 5,198,883 downwards.
GCCTGCCCTAGAGCGGGATGACGCCTGATCCTCCGCCACTATCTGTCGCCGCGACTGCGCCCTGGATGAATTGGCGTTGGATTGGTCGTTCACCATTGCTGCTGGTGGAGATCTCGACGCGGAAAAAGCCCCCTACCTGGCGCGCCAAATGTCGAAGGTCGTAAACGACACTTCCCCCGGACCTGCTTAGAGAGCAGTCTACGGAGGTTCTTTGGATTCACGAGGGCTAGTCCCAGGAGATCGAACACAGCAGGGTGGTGAACACAGGGGATTTACGTGGTTCGGGCCGCCGGAGCGTAATACCCTACGTCCACGGGAGTGTTTGTGTATTGCCTTGCTTGAGCGTGTATGAGCCTTGGTCTAATTTTTCGTCCCCCATGAAGGTCGTCTGCAGAGCTCTTTTATAGTTCAAGGACTCTGCAGTCACAAGGTGGGTCCCAGTACCTGACAGGTGGTCCTGGGGAAAGCCAAATCCTATACAAGATCTAGGATTAATTGCTATCTACTTCCCTTTGTCAGGGATGTCAATACGTCGTCCCGCCGCGTCGTGCGCCAGGGCTCCACATAGTTGGTGATGATGGTTGTGCACGTCTCGTCCGTCTTGTCCTTGCGGCCTATTCGTCCGTCTTGCGGCGCGGGTCTGTACCGGCTACTCGTACAAGACAGGACACTTGAGCCTTGACTTTCGCAAGCGCGGCTCAGCTTGCCTGGAAAAGGTGCGCGTACTTAATGTCTGTCTAAGCAGCGCACGCGTTCCTTTATTGCGGCTTCCTATCGTACTGAGTTGGCCGTCCGCCACGTGGTTGCGCTGGAGCCTGTCTCTGCGGGAAGTATAGCACTTGACGGAACAGGCCACGTGGTGCATTCGGAGCCCACCCCTATGGAGGGGGTGGGGGCTCAGCCCTGCAGGCCACGTGGTAGCTCCGGTGCCTTTCCCTGCGAGGGTGCGAGCTTGGCCCTGAGGCCCCGATTGGCCACGTGGCGGCTCCAGAGCCCGCCTCAGCGGGGAGGCGTGGGTCCGGTCCTGCCGGCCACGCGGCAGCTTGGGAGCCTCCCCCCGACGGGAGGTAGGATCTGGTCCTTCCCTTCTCAACGTGGCAGCCTCGGATTCGGCCTCTTAGGCAGGGGCGGAGTCCTTAGCGGTTTTTCTCCTGTGCGCGGAGATACCCGGCCCTTTAGCGGTTTTTCTCCTGTGCGCGGAGATACCCGGTCTGTAGGGTACCGACAACGGCTAATATAGAATGCACTTAAATACTTGATGAAATATTAGTACAACTAATACCGCAGCTAGTGTGACTAACAGTAGCATGTGTTTGAGGTCTCACGGTACTGATTTATTTGTTCTGTCGATGTCTTGGTGATGTAATGTGTATGAATTATGACAAACTATATTTGTGTGTTTGAAACACATATATACTATGTACAAACTATTTGTGTTTTATATATGAACCATGTATTCATTTGTTGTGTATGCGTTATGGAGTGTGTATGAAATATGAATTACATGTTACTTGTGAATTTTTTCTAAAATAAATATCTAAATCCATCCGATATCTATAATTTTCCGATCAGATAAATCCGTTTCCGATACATCCGACATGTCCAATATTGTATCCGTTTGCGAAAACATCCGATCCGAATCTGTTTCTGGAATTTTTATATAAATATGGATATGGAAAAGCATTTTATCTATCCATATCCATCCATTTTCATCCCTAATTGTAATAACAAAGAGACTGTAGTGACAGGCAACATCTCACGCAACAATGAAACGGATTCTATTTAGAAAGGAGATATTCTTTTGTTGTGCTGCCTAGGATGAAAATTTTGGCTTTGTACATAATTTCAATGTTTCAGTTGTTTCAGCTTGTCCATGAGATTGAATAGAAGACACTAAAACTACTACCGAGAAGCTGAATTATATGTTTAGTCCAAACAGATGGATGCACCACATTGCAATAATGTTGATGGTAAATTGGGTCATAAAGAAACATAATACAAACTGAGCATAACTCATACTCCTCTTCTGTAATAACGTCAATCTGATTTAAAACGTGGTATAGGTAGGGAATCTTGATTCCATCATAATCCAGCAAATACGATGCAAAGCTGAGCACCATTTCCCATGCAAAACCTTGTTATCGACTGGAATCACGATCAGTGGAAAAAACATCTTCACACTGATCCTGACAAGCCATTCTTTCTACAATACATGTGGCTAGGAATACCACAGCCCTTTCTTCTTTTTCACTGTAATAATAATTGGAATGCAATAGAATTCAACCAATAAATCTTTGCAAGCAAAGAAACAAGTGGGAAAAAATAAGAGTAAGATATCATATTATTGGTTCGCTGTAAACTGAAAGCTCTCTGCAGAGCCCAAATGATGGTGGGATGCCATGGCTCCTGCAGAAGTGTTGAGAAGGATACATTTCTCAATCTTCCGCAGTGGAATGTTCACGAGTTGGAGCTTCTGTGTTAGATGCATGATCGGCTGCCAACCTTTCCTCAAGAACCCTCTCGCCACGCTCCCTAATCAATCAAAATGGACTCGGTCATCTCTAAAGTAGCAAAACAATTATTCACCGTCTTAATCAAAGACATGTGTGAGCCGAAAGTTTGATTGTTATGCAGAAGCATCACACCAGTCTAGAATAGGAATACATACCTTCTTCTCGATGCCTTGGCAGGATCTGAAACTGGGAGGGCCAGTTCAGAAGTCCTAGATCTTGCACACAGCATCCGATCAAATAGGTTGGCCACAGGGTCTGTGACCGGTCTGCAAGGTAGATGAAAAGTAAATGATATCAAATGTGAGTTCAATACTGAGTAGTTGCTCGTGTAAAAGAAAGACTTGAAAATTTACCGCATGGCATCTGGGAACAAACTGGGGAAGGAGAAGTCATCACTTGGGTCACCCTTCAGTCCTGTCAGCGGGTTCCTTTGGAAGTATCTAAGGTAAAGCCAACTAACATACATCCCGGACACCAAAGTTGGCAGGAAGTTGATGGAATCAGGCACAATGAAGGCCATGATAGATGAGAAACAGACAACAAAGAATGGCATCCACTGCAGTTGTAAGAGAAACAAAAAAGAACTGATCATCAACAAACTTGTAACATGCTGCTGAAGAAGTATATAGTAATAGTGTAATACAGCTGGAGGACTGGAAATAGTTCACCAATATACCTTTGCCTTTATTTTCCAGAAAAAGCACATGGGCAGCTCAAGGTTTGGTAAGAGTTGTTTAAGGGCTACAAGAAAACCGGCAAGGCAACCATGGAAGCCAGAGAGTGGTGTGACACTGCACAGCGTGGCATAGAAAGGTCAGCTAGTGAGTGTAGGTAGCATACAAATATTTCAGACAGTAATGTTAATATCGCCCCCCCCCCCCCCCCCCCCCGAGACAGCACTGTGCTACTTGAACACTATCAAAAATAACTAAGAGCACTAATATACCCTCACTATGCACAAAACATTATTCAATAAAGTATAACCCTATGATATCAGTGTATTCTTATTTTCTTATTAACAGAACTTGGATTAGGTCTCGAATGGGCCGGTAGCCCAGTGATAACGGCAGGTGGTCGCCATCCTACCCACCAGAGTTCAATTCCTGGAATTGATACTGATGTAACACAGTGGCTGAGTCCCCAAAATAAATTTCAGGTGCTTTGTTAATCAGTAAAAATACAAACATTACTGCTATAATGAACACTGGTTCTTAGAAAACTTACAGGAAGCTCTCCTTTCCAGTGACATAGTAGAGCGCAATAGCAAAGCAGAACGCAAGGACGCCACATATGGTGTTGACCAAAATAATGAACCTCAGGAACTCCTTGCGGCCCCATACAGGTTCAATGTCCTTCCCACAGAAGAGAAGACCCAGAGAACTGCCAATGGCCTGTAATTAAAGCGAATTATATTTTTTTATTACCAACAGCATTGGACACCATCATATGCTTTGATATCAGGTCCAACGTTTGTTCATCATAGAGGAGTACTTAAAAGATTTCACAGGCAGGATTGTAGTAATTCGGAAAAGAAAGAAATTAGACTGACTCACCCCGGGAAGGACTTGTTCGATGTAACCAGCCGTGAGGACGGTCCACACATACGGGATTGTCCTGCAGAACAGAACAGAAGAGCGAGCAGGTCGGTCGTTGAGAAATGCAGTTGAGGTAGCAGCAACCAAGCAAGCAAAGTCGTGAGCATGTTTTTGGGTGCTGGCTACTAGGGTGCGGATCCAGAGAGAGAGAGAGAGGGAGCACGGTACTCACTTTGACGGGATGATGGCCAGGTAGTTGAGGGACGAGGGGAGGAGCTGGAGCAGCACGTATCCGCCGATGAGCACGACGACGAGGCCCTTGCAGGTGCGGGTGAACTCCTTGCCGGGGACCTGCAGTTATAAAAACCATCAAATCATCGTGACTCTGTTGGTACTGTAATGCAGCAGGGCGAGGGCGAGCAGACATCCCAGATCTGAAGATTCCGGCCGGTCAACGCCGGGAGTTCACAGATGTTTAAGCCATCCCGTCAGATCTCGCGACTCATATACAGAAAAAAGGAAGCTTTGGTTGGTGGCACAAGTTGGTAGGACGGAGAAGGAGGAGGTGAAGCTGCTGGAGAAAGCACAGATCTCCGGCACGGCCGAAGATACATACCAACCAAAGCAGAAACAAAAAAAAACGAGATCCAGATGAATTCCGCCGGCAGAACCGGCGACTGACTCATGAGCCGCTGAGAAAGCTCAATTCCCGCACCGGCCAAGCAAGCAAGCAAGCGAGCAGGAGGTAGAGCGGCGGTAGCAGCAGCAGGAGGTAGAGCGGCGGTTGCTTACGACTGCGGGCGGCGGTCCGTCCGTGTCCGGTCCTCCTGCGGTTGCCGCAGCAGCAGCAGCAGCCGCGGCGGTGGGTTCCTGCAGCGGCTGGCTCTCCATCATGACGAACGACCCAGATCTCCTCCCCCGGCCGGCTGCTTCGCTCCTTGGTTTGGTGGAGACGTGGAGTGGTGGACTGGTGGGTACGGTGGTGCAATAAGAAGAGGAGGAGAAGAGGAGGCGGGGGTTGTTGCTGTTGGGTCACTCTCCTCCACTCCGGTCAACCCTCCTCCCGTTGTTCCGCTGCTCAGCTCTCCCTCCTCTCACTAGCTGTAGTGCAGCCGACCACACAACAATAACAAGAGAAGAGAAGAGTAGAGGAGAGAAGAAGCGGGGGTCTCTTCTCCTCCGTCCGACCACCACCACGCCTCCATCTCCTCTCCTTCCCAAGCATTTCTTTTTTCACGTGGGCCCACCTCACCCCGATCTTACCACCAGTTCACCACTTATTTTCCTACTCTCTGTCGTTGCTGCAACCAAAGCAAGCAAGTCAAAGTGTTAGGAGCTCATTAATATTCATTAGTATTTCGTTCTTTTATTTGTCACTAGTTAGTTCATTTTTAAACTAAGCCGATAATAAATAAAAAAACAGAAACAGTAATTTTTTTTTGTGATTCACATGGATTGGGATAGGGATTATCCAACGAACAGGCAGCAAAACACTTGGAAAAATTAAATTCCAATTTCCAATCTCCAATCCCTGTGTGAGTTGGTTGGGTAGCTGTTCCTTTCTTGATCCAACTCCTACTCCTTTGGTGGTTTCTACGTACTATTTCTGTGAAGCGGACAGCCCACCGAAAAAACCAAATCCGGCCCATTCCTTTCAACGGACAGCCCAGCCCAGCCCAGCCTATTTTCTTTCCAATCAATTAGGCCCAGCAGACCACAAAACAAACACAAAACAGCAGCCTCACTCGTCGCGTCGCAACCCTCCGCATCAGCAGCAGCACTCATGGAGCAAGCCAACGCCCACCCGCCGCCGCCGGCTGAGCTCGCCGGAGAGAAGCGGAAGAGGGAGGTGACCTCACCGTCCGCGTCCACCGAACAAGCACCACTACTCGCTTCCCCCGCTGCTGCTGGTAGTAACGATGACGACACGCCCAGCGCCGGCGTCGGCTCTGCCGGCTCTCGGCACCCGATGTGGAAGACGAGCCTGTGCTCCTACTTCCGCCGCCGCGGCGCCGGCGCCGAGGGGTGCAGCCACGGGGACTCCTGCCGCTACGCGCACACGGAGGAGGAGCTCCGCCCGCGCCCCGACGGCACCTGGGACCCCACATCCGACCGCGCCAACAAGCTCCGCAAGGTCGCTGCTGCTGCTGCTGATGAGGCACGGGAGCAGGAGGAGGAGTTCACGGTGGATGAGCAGTCGCTCGACAAGTGCCTCGTCGGGATCCCCAGGGGGTGGACGCCCGACAGGCTCAAGGCCTTCCTCCAAGATCAGGCACGCAACTCTTTACTTTACTTTACTTTTTTCTAATCAATCATGGACAACCATGAGAGATTTTGATTAGTATTAGAACTATATGCGCCAACCTAACACTCCATGTCAAACAAACGCTGCTGCTGCAGGGAATCTCATACGCAACAGCAAAGAAGAAGAAGGGAATGACTGTTGGTTTCGTGACTTTTCAAAACATCGAACAACTGAAAAATGCTGTTCACGTAAGTTTTTTCCTGCTTTTTTTTTTAAAAAAAATATACTACTTGGCTTAGTTGAGTTTCTTCTTCGCAAGTGATCTTGACTCATTAGACCTCTCTTGAATTTGAGTAGGTCCTGAAGGAGAACCCTTCCGGTGGAAAGGAGATAAAGATAGCAGACGCCAATCGTAGGTCGTCGCATCAAAAGGTGCATGTTGTTGACAGGCTTCCAGTACCTAACAAAGGAACAGCCACGGAAAGTAGCGGTGTTCCTTCTGCTGCTGCTGTTGGGGAAGCATCATCTGCACCTGAAGCGGCTGGCTCGAGCAAAAAAACTGCTCGTGATGCTGTTACTCCCCTTGCCCATATGACTTACAACGATCAGCTTGAGCACAAAAAGAATTCTATGGCGCAGATACTGAAGAGGCTTGTAAGATCAAAAAAATGCATACCCTTGTACCTTTTTTCTTTTCTTTTCTAAAACAATGATCAACTATGTTTCTGGAGAAAGAGGAATTGCTGATGACTGTTATTACTCTCTTCTAATGTAGACTCGCAATGCTAGGAAAGCTTGCCCACCTGCCGTTCCCCTTCCTGATTGGGTGTTTAAGTCAAAGGAGATCGGTAACCTCCTAATCTTAATGTGTTGCGGTTTTATGCTTGGGTCTCTAGTGTTTGCGTTAGGCTCCTTTAGTCTGAACTAATGATCTGTTCTATTATCCAGGTGGTCTTCCTTGCAAACTTGAAGGCATTTTAGAGTCCCCAGTTGTTAATGGATACCGTAACAAGTGTGAATTCTCAGTGGGATATTCCTTGGATGGCAAAAAAACAGTGGGATTTATGCTTGGGAATTTCAGGTTGCTTTACTTATTTCTATTTTTATTCATCGCTCTTAGTCCAGTAATAACGACTGGAAAATAAAATTCTAGGGAAGGTGTGACTGCTGTGGAGGAACCTGTAAACTGCCCAAATGTCTCAGAAATTTCCTGCAAATATGCTATGATGTTCCAAGATTTTCTGCAATCATCAAGCTTGCCTTTGTGGAGCAGAATTGATAATTGTGGATTTTGGCGCCAATTCACAGTATGCTCTATACAAAAATCCAATGCTAGATGCTTTTATCTATGTTTGTGTTGGAATTTGGAAAACTTCTTATGCTGGGATTGTCTCAGGTTCGCGAGGGTAGGAGTCCATCTCAAGCTGTTGCTTCACAGATTGCGGAATCACAAATTTCGGAAGTCATGCTTATTGTACAGGTATTTTGGAGTGAAAACATGTATGTAGTGCAACTTCAATCGCTAGAACCTTCCCTGCTGGCTTATGACTTATGTTTGATCTAACATCTGCATATGCTTTCAGGTGTGTTCAACAGGTGTTGATGAGGCTCTAATGAAAGAAGAGTTTGACAAGCTATCTGCTGCCTTGCTACAAGGAGCTGCAACATGCTCACCTCCATTACCTCTGACAACTATGGTAGTGCAAGTAAGTATGCCTAGCCGCTTTGGAGCCATGATTTCTGTGCATGTTTTCCTTCATTTGTTCTATTTGATATGGATAGGCTGTTTTGCGTAACTTTATTGCTGTTGTTATCTTCGCTTGTAAAGTGTATTGTACTTTGCTTGTAAGGTTGTTAGACTTGCAGTATTTATAAGAGCTGGTATCATTGTACTGAATTTCATGTAACAGATAATACTGGTCCGTCCTGCCTAACACTGCACACACACCATCATTTACTTTTGGTGGTTGCTTGGATCATGTGGATTAGAACCTGTTAGAAAATATATATTGTTGGGATTTTTATGATATGGTAATCTTTATTTTTTATTCCCTCCATCCCAAATTACTTGTCACTCTCTAGTTCATTTTTGAACTAGAGAGTGACAAGTAATTTGGGATGGAGGGTGTAGTTATTCTTCTATTTTTATAAGGCATAAGCTGTAGAATGTGCTGTTTGTAGCGATGTAAGCGGGACGGGTTGCGGCCGCCCGTGCCGCGTCCTGCAGGAGCCTTAAATAGTTCGCGGGACTATGCGGCTGCCCGCGTAATGCCGCTACTCAAATGCGGGATTAAGCGGCTGGCCGCAAAGCAGCCACATACCAATTTCTCGACGCCACCGCTTCTTAGTCCTTGAAACTGCTGCTCTGCTGTGAAAATATAATTGATAACCATAGTACGAAGTGGCCACTCCGGCCAGTTATTTGCACCACCATACATGTCTACGTCCTACAGCGATCCGCGAACCGGAGTGCAGGCTGCTCCATCGACGATGAGGTCTGGGCCGTATCAGCTATGGGCGGAGGCACAGGCTGACGCGGAGGTCGAGCCGATCCTTTGCAAGTTCTCTGCAGACCTCATCCTATCGCGACCGTCACTGGAGGCCGCCCTCTCCGTGCACCTGGCCGCCAAGATATGTATCCCCAGCGTGCTGCTGCAGGACGCGCTTCGGGACCTACTGGCGGGCGCGCGACCGCGGCCCGATCTGCTTCCTCTACTAGAAGGGGTTCTTCGCCCTGCAGGCCCACCATGTCACGCACGGGCACTGCTCCAACCGGCGCGCCGCCACTACACTCCTCCTCCAGAGCCGCGCGTCCAAGCTGTTCGGCGTCGACATCCCCCCGATGCGCACATCAACTGTGGCATCCTATTTAGGGTTGGGAGGTCTTGCGGGATGCGGCGTCGCGGGAGTGCCACTACAACCCGTTTTAGTGAAGCGGGTCCTTTTTCGGGATTCAAGTGGGTTTGCGGCGCGGTTCGGCCCAACGGCTCTGCGGGCAGCCCGGCGCCGCTTGCACCCCTAGCTGTTTGGTTGAGTTGTTCAATAGTTGAAAACATCATGACAGGAAACAGATTTCTTGAGAATTAACTAAGGACTTTCTTTTCATAAAACCTTTTTGTACGATTGTTAGCAAGAAGTGATATTTGCTGGTTTATTTTCCTAACCCAACCAGATTTGTTAGGCCCTAACTTGCATGACGAATCTGATTTTGATAGAACTGGACCTCTTAGTGATATTGCATGCAGTTTATTTAACCAATGACAAGTAGGCTGTCTTTATTGTTTTGATGTTCTTGAAAAATAAAAATCTACTGATGCATGCAGGATCATAAAGGAATATCAAATGCTGCACCTTCTGATTGTCCTCTTATCCCACTATTGATGCCAAAGGAAGGATATCAATTGGAAGCCGGAGCAGAGGATACAACAAGAATCCACGATCACATCAGCAATTTAAAGTTCTCCATATCACCAACGGCTTTTTTTCAGGTCTGTAGCTCCATCAGCAAAGTTTGTCAATTGTCTTTTATGTTTAAATATACTAATGACACACAATTACACAGGTTAATACTCTTGCTGCAGAAAGATTGTATACTCTTGCAGGTGATTGGGCCAATCTCAATTCAGATACATTACTTTTTGACGTCTGCTGCGGGACTGGAACAATTGGCCTGACCTTAGCCCACCGTGTTGGAATGGTGATTGTGATTCTTTTAGCACATTTTATATGAATTCAAATGACGAATGTTGTTTCCTTGTATCATGGGCAACTACTGCTGAACCCTCTATTAACTTATTTATAATTTGGATATGACTATGGGACTCTGTTTTCTTTTCTCAAAAGTAATTACTAAATGTGCAGGTTGTTGGGATTGAAATGAATGAATCGGCAGTTTCGGATGCTCACAGAAATGCTGTTACTAATGGCATAAAAAATTGCCGCTTTGTCTGTGCAAAGGTGAGGCTCATTTTCCATCCATGAAATTTATAACACTTTCCTTTTTTATTACCTGCTCATTTTCCATCCATGAAATTTGTAACACTTTCCTTTTTTATTACCTTCATATCAATTTCGTTCAAATGCTTTAATTTCTTAATCTTTCTGTTTGGTAAAAGAATGGTGGGTTAGTGCAGTGGTATAGTCTCGTCACTTGTCCTTGAGGTCCTGGGTTCGAAACAGCCTCCTTGAAAAATAAGCAAGGAAGACTGTCTAGACATTCCATTGCCTAGACCTGACAATGCGGGAGCTTTCAGCACTGAGTACGCTTTTTTTGGTAATGGTAAAATAATCTCATTTGAGTTCATATGTTGGAATTAAACAGGCTGAAGATGTGATGGGATCTCTTCTCACAGAATATCTTGGTTCACCACAGCAGGATATTGCAGCTTCTGGAAATAATTTAGAAAGTAATGGTACAAGCAAGAATGGAGATATACTTGATTGCTCAGAGAACAATAGTGAAAAAGTGGATAGTTTGATACAAAAAAGTGAGAATGGTGAGAGTCAGCAGCCGAGGGACACATCAGTTGATCATCCCGCTTATGCTAGTGATGAGGAAATGAAGGAAAATTCAGATAGGGTTAACAAAGAGCTTGATGGCAGTCATGGTGAACATGATGAAGCTGATGGTGAACAGAAATGTGAGGAAGGATCATCAGCCAATGATGAGTCCATTAATGCTACATCAGCTGATAGTTTGGAGCACAGCAAGACAGGCCAAGATGATTCTACCACTTCAAAAGATGATGTCCTTGCTTCTACTGCATGCCAGTTCAAGAATGTTGTGGCTATTGTAGACCCTCCGCGTGTCGGCCTTCACCCTACTGTAAGCAAATATGAATTTTTTTCTTGACATTCAGTGTTGTCATAGTTTTAAAAATCTGCTTGGTTTCCAGCAACTATACTTCAAAGGTGATGTGGCTCTCTGCATTTAATCGAAGGGCTGGCTATCTTTATTATGTCCCTCCATATGCATTGTGTTGGACTGTGTTTGGGCCTAGCCTGTACGGCTCATCTATGTATCTATAAATATGTACCTAGACCCTATGATTAATTAAGCAATTCATTCTATCATGGTATCAGAGCCAAACCCTAATCCCCACCCTAACCCTAATCCCCACCCTAACCCTAACAGTCCAACACCCTAGCCGCCACCCCTCCCCCGTGGCCGGCGCCCTACCCTGCGCCGTCGCCGCCGCCGCCGGCGGCCCCCCCCCCCCCCCCCCCTCCATGGCCGCCGCCGCCGGCGCTCCCCCCGCCGCCGCAGCCGCCGGCGTCCCCCCCGCCGCTGCAGCCGCCGGCGGCCGCCTCCTGGCCCACACCGTATAACCCGTGGACTGCCCAGATCTCTATGTGGCCTGGACCGTCTCCGGGTCTTCTTGGGGCGCCACCGACTTCCTCCACTCCACGCCAGCCACGTCCTCCGGCTGCGTACGTAGCCCATCCGGGCTATGGTGGACCTGGTCGCCCTGCGGCTGGATCGCCAACTCCAGCTTACGGCGGTGTTTCCTACCCCGCTGGGTACTCGGAGCCACCAGCACCTCTCCAGGAGCCGCACATGGGGTGGGACCGTCAGGACTTGGCGTCTTCCTTCAGCACCATGCACCTCACACCGCCGTCTACTGATTGGGTGGCTGATTCTGGCGCCTCCTACCACACTACTCCAGATGCTGGTATTCTCTCTTCTACTCACACACCTCATCCGTCGTTTCCTTCATCGATCGTTGTTGGAAATGGATCCGTTCTTCCAGTCACCTCAGTAGGTGACTCAGTTTCACCGGGTTCATTCCATCTTAATAATGTCATTGTTGCTCCAGACATTATTCAAAATTTGCTTTCCATTCGTCGTTTCACCACTGATAATAATATTTCTGTTGAGTTTGATCCTTTTGGTTTGTCTGTGAAGGATCTTTCCACCCGGCGTCTTCTTCTTCGATGTGATAGTCCGGGGCCCCTATACACTCTTCGACTTCCTTCTTCCGCTGCGTCTTCGTCCTTTGCTCTGGCTACGACAGCTTCGTCCGCTACTTGGCACCGTCGGCTTGGTCACCCTGGCGCTGATGCTATGTCGAAGTTGTCTAGTAGTTCTGTTATCTCGTGTACTAGGGGCACACATGAGTCATTGTGTCACGCTTGTCAGCTTGGTCGCCATGTTCGGCTTCCTTTTCCCACTTCTGTGTCTCATGTGCAACATATTTTTGATCTTATCCATTGTGATTTGTGGACATCTCCTGTTATCAGTGTCTCGGGTTTCAAATATTATTTGGTGGTACTTGATGATTTCTCACATTTCTCTTGGACTTTTCCCTTACGTATGAAATCTGAGACATTAGATACTCTCTCTCACTTCTTCACTTGGGTTTCCACACAGTTCGGGCGTACTGTTCGTGCTCTCCAGTGTGACAACGGACGAGAGTTTGACAACTCGCGACTCTGTGACTTTCTCTTTACACATGGCACACAGCTACGCATGTCTTGCCCATACACATCCCCTCAGAATGGCAAGGCTGAGCGCATGCTTCGCACCACTAATGATGTCATGCGTTCCTTGATGTTTCAGGCATCTATCCCCGCTCGTTACTGGGTAGAGGCACTTCACACTGCCACCTTCCTCCTTAATCGCCTTCCTACCAAGGCGATTCGAGCACCGACTCCTTTCTTTGCCCTGTATGGCACTACCCCTCTCTACGACCACCTCCGTGTCTTCGGGTGCGCCTGCTACCCTAATCTTTCCGTCACTGCTCCACATAAGCTTGCGCCCCGCTCTACTAGGTGTGTCTTTCTTGGGTACTCCCTTGAGCATAAGGGATACCGGTGCCTCGACCTCTCTACCCACCGCATTTTGATCTCTCGGCACGTCGTCTTCGACGAGTTATCCTTCCCCTTTTCTTCCTCCACCTCTGATTCAGTTGCAGAGCTGGATTCTCTTTTTTCTACTGACACCGAGGCTGCTCCACCACAGCTGCCTTGGCCTTTTTTTGCAGGTACATCACCCACCAGTTCCCAGGTGGCTCCCACGACGTCGCCAGCTGCACCTCATGCAGCACCGACACCTGTGGTGACTCCGGCTGTGCCCCCTACAGCCACGACTCGGCGGTTCACTGACCCTGCTCTCGTCTACCAGCGACGAGTGCGGGTTGGTGCCCAGGCTCCGTCGACCCTGGGGATGAGTGTCGCACCTTGCGTGGCACCGACGTCTCCTGTTGCGCCACGCGCGGCCCCGGCGTCTCCGACCTCGTCTCCTGCACCACACGAGGCCCCGGCGCCTCCTTCAGCTGCGCCACGCGCGGCCTCGGCGTCTCCGGCCTCGACTCCTGCGGCACACGAGGTCCCGACGTCCCCTACGGCTGCGCCACGCGCGGCCCCGGCGTCTCCGGCCTTGACTCCCGAGCCACGCGCGGCCCCGGCGACCCCTACAGCTGCGCCACGCGCGGCCTCGGCGTCTCCGGCCTCGACTCCTGCGCCGTGCGAGGACCCGACGACTACTTCGGCTCCCACGTCCCCCGCTGCGCCACGCGCGGCCCCTGTTCCACGTTTCGCCGATCCTGCTCTTGTCTACCAGCGACGAGAGCGGGTTGGTGCCTCTACGCCTGCGCGTCCAGAGCCCTCGGTGTACCACCCACCGTTGCTTCACCGAGACCCAGGACACGTTCACCCGATGGTGACTAGACGTGCCGCTGGGGTTCTTCGGCCTCTTGAGAGGTTCTCCGGAGTGGTACTCTCTTCGACGACACCGACACCATCCACTTCCTCTTCGGTATCACCTATACCGACCTCCGTCCGTAGCGCCCTCGCTGACCCTCACTGGCGCCGCGCTATGGAGGAGGAGTATGCGGCCCTACTTGCCAACCGGACATGGGACCTTGTTCCCCGTCCTTCCCGTGGCAACGTTGTCACAGGCAAGTGGGTTTTCACGCATAAGAGGAAGGCGGATGGCTCCCTGGAGAGATATAAGGCTCGTTGGGTACTTCGGGGCTTCACTCAGCGCCCTGGAGTGGACTACGACGAGACCTTCAGTCCGGTGGTTAAGCCAGCGACAGTACGGACTGTTCTGTCGTTGGCTCTCTCGCGTTCTTGGCCTGTCCACCAGCTGGACGTCAAGAACGCCTTCCTTCACGGGACGCTGACAGAGACGGTGTACTGCAGTCAGCCGACAGGGTTCGTTGATTCAGCCCGTCCAGACTTGGTCTGCCGGCTGAACAAGTCTCTATACGGGCTGAAGCAGGCGCCTCGGGCTTGGTACAGCCGGTTCGCCTCCTTCCTGGCCTCGCTTGGCTTCGTCGAGGCCAAGTCGGACACCTCGCTCTTCGTTTACAGGCATGAGGGTGACACTGTCTACCTCCTCCTGTACGTGGACGATATTGTCCTCACGGCGTCCAGCTCGGCTCTTCTTCAGCGCACGATCTCCGCACTGCAGCGGGAGTTCGCGATGAAGGACCTCGGCCAGCTCCACCACTTCCTGGGCGTTGCGGTCGAGCACCGTCCGGACGCTCTGTTCCTCCACCAGCGCCAGTACTGCCTGGATATCCTCGAGCGAGCGGGCATGGCTGATTGCAAGCCGTGCTCCACTCCCGTGGACACTCAGGCGAAGCTGGCTTCGGCTGACAGCGCCTCGGTCGCCGACCCCAGCTCTTATAGGAGTCTTGCAGGTGCCCTGCAGTACCTCACCTTCACCAGGCCGGACATCTCATACGCGGTTCAGCAGGTGTGTCTCCACATGCATGATCCGCGGGAGACGCACCTCACGGCGATGAAGCGGATTCTTCGGTACCTGCGCGGCTCCCTCGACTACGGGCTTCTCCTTCGACGTGACTCGGCTTCGGAGTTGGTGGTCTACACCGACGCTGACTGGGCAGGGTGCCCTGATACCCGCCGTTCCACCTCTGGCTACGCCGTCTTCCTGGGGGGGAATCTTGTCTCCTGGTCCTCGAAGCGGCAGCCTGTGGTTTCTCGCTCCAGCGCTGAGGCAGAGTACCGCGCCGTGGCTAACGGCGTAGCAGAGGCGTCCTGGCTCCAGCAGCTACTTCAGGAGCTCCACTCCCCTGTCGCCCGGAGCACGCTGGTCTACTGTGATAATGTCAGTGCCGTCTACCTCTCCACCAACCCCGTCCAGCACCAGCGCACGAAACATGTGGAGATTGATCTTCATTTTGTTCGTGAGCGGGTTGCACGCGGTGAGGTTCGAGTTCTCCACGTGCCGACGACGTCACAGTTTGCCGACATCTTCACGAAGGGACTCCCGTCGACTTTGTTTTCTGAGTTTCGGTCCAGTCTCAACATCTGTTGTGGCTAGATGTTGAGACTGCGGGGGGGTGTTGGACTGTGTTTGGGCCTAGCCTGTACGGCCCATCTATGTATCTATAAATATGTACCTAGACCCTATGATTAATTAAGCAATTCATTCTATCACATTGAAGTAGTTCCTTAGTTTTTTTGAAGGAAGTAGTTCCTTAGTTATTGTTAGAAAGAATGGGCCTTGTAGGTCAAACCTTGTCGTGCTAATAGCTAACGCCCATTAGCTGACTGAAGCACTGGTTGACACAATTCTTCTTACTAAGCTGCTAACCTTCTGGAGGATGTTCTCACATTCGTGACTATTTGATAGGTGATCAAGGCATTGAGGACACATCCACGGATTCGACTTCTAGTGTAAGTATTCCATGTACCCGCATGCTACCACAGTTGACTTTTATTGAAGATGGAAACATATGCAGTTAGTGTTTGCTGTTGACCCCAACTGCATTGTAATTGAAGCAGTGCAACAGTTTCCAGAGTTGAAAACCGACAACAGTGTCATGCATTAGCCTGTTATTTCTGAAACTCACCTTTTTTGCTTTCCTTGTTATGGCAGATACATTTCCTGCAATCCAGATAGTCTAGTCGCTAATGCAATTGAGCTCTGCACTCCAACGGCGGAGAAACAAGAGAAGAACAAGGGCAACCGAGGATGGCGATCCATGAGCAGTGCTGGTCTTGCAAGGCAGCGGACTAAGTCGATGCCCAAGTCTGAGCCTTTTGTACCTAAGAGGGCGATGGCTGTTGATCTGTTTCCTCACACTTCACATTGCGAGATGGTTATGCTTTTTGAGAGGTGAACAAAATATCTGGAGAAAGCAGTGTGCATCAAATTTGTCTTGGACATTTTGACCTTTGAGGACCATATCAATTTTCGTTAGCTGGTCCTTATGTTGTACTAATAATACCTACCTGTCTCAGAGGCCATCGCAGGCTGTTGGATATTTCCATTATTTTGATGTAATCTTGTTCTTGAGCACTGGTACAATTTGTTTTCATATGCTCTTTTCTACAATTTTGTTTTCTTGTTAAATGGATGACATAGAAGTCAAGGAAAGCGATGGGTTGTTGCTAAAGCTGAATTGAAAGATGAGACTCAACCTGTTACCTGCACCCACCTCAGCTTTTATATCGATGGTTCAGACTGTACTTCTGCAGTGACCTTCTAATCTGGGAAAACATTAATTGCATGGATTATGAACCTTGTAATCTCTGCTCCAAGTGTGATTAAACACGTTACCTTTCTTTTCGTTATATATATATATATATATATATATATATTATGTTTGGGGTTGTTCCTTTTTTTCATTTGATTGGACTTGTTCCTTTTTCTAAATCAGATATGAGAAAGCATTGCTACAGGGTTGTCGGTTGCGGTATTGCCCCGTGAAAAAAAAATGAAAACCAAAATATCTAATGCATGATGACGATGGAGACACCAAGAGGACTTGTGGTGCCCAAAGTAAAGCAACGGCGATTGATCGACGGAGATATATAAAAAGCAGAGATTGCAGTAGGCCCAGGCATCTGCTGCCATAGCCCCATACCTTTCATTGATGCAAAATGCTTTAGGAAGGTTTAGGCTATCCGTACTTCTGTATTCTAAAGCATACTGTTTTTTTTTTCTACTACTTTTTCAGTATTTTACTCTAAATCCTTTAAATTTACACTATTCAATATGTTTTCTAGTATTCCTAATGCGAACAGTCTTAGGTGGTAGCAGGGGCAGGGCCAACAACCGCATGCACATTCAAGAACGGGTTGACTGGAGTGTAAGAACATCTATATCTTCCAACATAAATTTTGATCTAACAACCACTTGACTGCAGCTTCAGGTGGTGGTTATGAGAACAGCATGAACCAAACCGGCAGCGTAAAGTCAAACCCTTATCTGATACTAGAGTTGTAGGAAACAGTTCATAACGTTTACAGGAAACAGTAATCTTTTCCCCGAGTACATTGTTAGGAACGAATTGTTCCATGCCAAATCGTTGCAAAATTTGTACAATTTCTGTTTTCGATTTTTCTTTGACTGATACTCTCTCCATTTCTAAAAAAATGTCGGTTTAACACTAAATTTAGTAAAAAAAGACGACACATTTTAAGGATAGAGGGAGTAGATGTCAGTCTCTCCGTCTGCTAATTCATCCTACCACAATAGTTACGCCGTCTCGACTCGAGGTTAAAAATTACCAGCACCGACGTGTCACACAATCTCCTCCACGTCACCATCCTACATGTCATCCCCATGAGCGTCCACAATTGGGAAACGGATTCTCGTCAACTTCCAACCAAATACCTACCTGTTTACCAGTAGTGACCTGTTCAGGTAGAAGAAAGACTCGAGTAGAGTAAACTGTTACAATGTGAACACTTGAAACAGTGGCAGTTTCTCCATTCCAATGGGTTGCGACTCCTTCAAATGGATGTGTCTCTTCGTGTTATGCCTCCTCATCATGTATAAAAGGAAAAGTATGAATGAATAAGTTGATAAGTTGGAATCATTTGTTTATCTCTCTCTAATCTAATTCTAACACGTCATCAGCATTTTGTTCTACAAACAAGAGAGAAGGAAAAACAACGGTAAGATGCCTAGAGAACTCACCGATTTCGTTCTCATCATCTTTCTAGATGATTCTTCTCGTCCTGGCCGCCATCTTGGTGGATGGCACCACTTCAACCCTGCAAGACAAGATCAAAACAGAGGCCGAAATGGAAGATGGCACCGTAACCGCCGCTTCCGAAGGCCGGCGGTTGCTCCGACAAACCCGCCATCGACGATGCCATCCGACACTGCGCAAGTCCACCAGAGAAAAATGCGTACCTTTTCTCCTTCTCCCGAGCAACCCTTGGATCCCGAAGCCCTTCGGAGGGGTCTTCAAGAAGGGATCGATGCCATCCACGGGGCAAACCGGGTTACATCGACCTTCAATCCTTCGTCATCGGGTTGTCAGGGGGAGGAGGGAGGAGAGGAAGAAGGCAGTTGCGACATTACAGTGGTCACCGATGTTGTTGCGCCGCCGCCGACTCGTCGCACGGCGAGGATTCGAATCGGCCCGAAAGGCCGACCTCAAGGACCCTTGGCTTCAAGGACTCCAAATCCATCGTCGGCATCGCCCTCAACAACGGAGATACAAGCTACTCCGCCGGCGCCGCCCTCCTCCATCGCCGCCCACGTCCCCCTACCGGAATCCATTCAAGGAGAAGTCGGACCCTCGACCTCAGATCCACCGTCGGCCCTCACGAGCCCGAGCGGGAACCGACTCCTTCGTCGGTTTTCCCACCTCGCCGGAAGGATCTGAGACCCCCGACGATGGGCCTCGGCCGCCGATTCAA
Organism: Tuctoria greenei; assembly: GCA_036927565.1. Classification (NCBI taxonomy): domain Eukaryota; kingdom Viridiplantae; phylum Streptophyta; class Magnoliopsida; order Poales; family Poaceae; genus Tuctoria; species Tuctoria greenei. The sequence continues at coordinate 5,179,960 of JAYESD010000012.1, read as the reverse complement.
ATCCCTAAGTGGTTTGGAACCGGCGTCAGTGAGGGGGATGTTTTGGGGTGCGGTGCTGGAAAAGGGTGGAGGAAGGAGGTTGAGGGGGAGAGGCGTCCGAGGACGAGGGAGCGGCGTCGGAGGTGGAAGAAGAAGGAGCGGCCATGGGCGGTGGCACCAAAGCGGCAGTCGGCGAAAGGATAAAGCGGTGGCGGAACGGCCGAGGTGAGGTGCGGCTAGGGTTTACCCTAGCGCGCTGCACCAGCCTCCCCTCCTCTTTTATTTGATTGCGGCTGGGCCGCGTTTTCTTTGCCCACAGGCCCGGCCGCGGCATGGGCTGCACCGCCCTTACAAGCAGGCTCCAGCCAGGCCACGCCTTCTCAACTCTGGGACGTTTTCTGGGCCAAAATTCCAGAAACGGCCCCAATGTACACATCTTAATTTTTCTGTTTATTGCAGTTTTAATCTAGTTTGAATTTAAATTAGCATCTAGTTTAAATTAATGCAAGTGTGTATGTGTATATATTGTAAATATTTGTGATCAGTGTAAATATTTATTATGATAATGTGTATATTGCATTTAAATATTATTTATTTGCAATAAAATCTATATATTTGGCTAATTTTCAAACTTTGGTCAAAATAGATTTTCACATTGTCCAAAATTCATTATTTAGGCTATTTCAGATTTTGGCCTTAACTTTGAATTTTATTTAATACATTCACAAATATTACATATTTTCATCATTTAAAGCTAATTTTCAAATTTTGGCTTATGATGAAAATAACACTACACATAAAATATAAAGTAAATTGACTCATTTTGATTAAGCTATTTTTCTATAATTTGTCTTAATTCATTATGAATCATACCTAAATACAATAAAGTGTATAATTCATTTTAATTTGGCTATTTCTTTAATTGGCCATTTTAAACATGAAATATACATACATTAGTTCTTTTTGTCAAGCCATTTTCCTATATTTGGCTAGATAAGAAAGAATAAATTTAATGTGTTTTTTATTATGATTAACACTGTCGACTGTTGGAGTCGGCAGATCCCCTGACACTACTAAGTGTTGAAGGAGTTTGTAGTTCGGTTTGGGCGCGCGGAGACTCAAGAAGGTGAAACGCGATTGGACACGAGTGACACAGTGGTTTACGTGGTTCGGGCCGCCTGAGCGTAATACCCTACTCCACGGGTGTGTGTGTGTGTTGTATTAACTTGTGAACTTCAGAGCGTTCGAGAGTCCTCCCCCTCGTGTATCTTCGGTTTGTCCTTTTATAGTACAAGGACAAACCGTTACAAGTCAGCCTGGCCCGACATGTGGCCCTGTCGGTTACTAGTATTGATACACGAGATTAATTGTTGTTAATAACCCTGTAACGGCTCCGACAGTGCCGTTACAGGTGTTAAGATCGTCCGATTAAGTATCATTAACGTGGAATTAATGATAATTAATCGGGTCTTGAAGTCCGCGGCTGTCCCTCGAAGATCCGGAGCCGTTACAATGTCTCTCGGAGGTTTGAAGCGGCCAGCTCCGACGTATGGACACGTGGCAGCTCCGGAGCTTGCTTGTGGGAAGCGGGAAGCTCCGGGGTGGCTTGGCACGTGTCAGGTCCGGAGCTTCTCTCGGTCAGGGGTTAAGTCCGGAGGTGCCGTTTCAGTACCTAGCCCGGAGCTTCACCCTTACGGGTAATAGCTCCGATCTGACAGTACACGTGGCAACCTAGGGGTTAACCATGTTGGAGAAGCAGGTCCGGTTATGTCTGACAGGTGGGCCCCCGAGGGTCTTTAATTTGAGTAGATGTCCTTCCCTTGAGATCTTTGTAACCTCAGGGGGTGTATGGTTTTTAGGGTACCGACAGTGGCCCCCTGGACCTACCTCCGGGGAAGGCCAACGGGATGAAGTCATTCCGCCGGAGGTGGGTCCACACTTGCGACTCTTGAACTGGTCTTCAAGGGTCTTCGGAGGTGCCTTTGGCGGGACTTTACGGTTAAATCCCGACGCGTGGCGCACCTCAGGCGGCAGATAAGATCTTTGACGTGCGGATCTCTCGCAATTGAAGGTCGCCGGTTCTCGATACAAAAACCGTATCGGTTCCGCGCGTCTTGTCAGTCCGCCGCCTTTGGGTTTCCCGCCTCGTGATGACAACTGTTCGCCTGGGTAAGAACCTTGACTTGATCGTCAGGGTGGTCCCGGGCCCTCTTGTCATCGGCAGGGTTGAATTCTTGAGTAGTATCCTTGACTCTCCTGCAGTTTCCATCCAAGCGTTGCGAGGGCTTACTTAAGAAGGAAAGCGCACCGTCGGGAGTTCTTTACACTTCCCATCTGTTCTTGCGCTCAAACTCCCGACTTGTACCTTGCTCCTCTTCTCTTGCCTAACTGTGCTGCGATGGAGTTGGGTCTGCGTGAGAGTCGTTTGAAGACGGAAAGCGATCTGAAGAAGGTCCGAGCCCTCATGGGGTGGTCGTCGGACTTCTTCAACCGTTTGGTCCGCGCCGGCGGAGAGCTTCCCTTTAAAAAGGAGCACTCCGGCGAGATTGTGTATTTTTCCTCGTACGCCATGGTGGGGCTGATCCCACCGTTTTCTTCTTTCTTCTTGATGTTGTTGGACTTCTATGGTCTGCAGCTATACCACCTTGGCCCTCACTCCATTCTCCTTGTGTCCATCTTTGTCCACTTCTGCGAGATGTGGGTGGGCATCCCTCCCTGCATCGAGCTCTTCCGAACCTTCTTCACCGTCCAAACCACCGGCCGAAGCGACGAGTACCTTGACTTCTACTACTTTGTGAAGCGCAAGAAGTGCCCGTTCAAGTACCTCCGGTCATTCCCTTCCGGGAAGTGGGATGACTGGAAGAAAGATTGGGTAGTCGTCCGGGTGGAGGAGCATGAGCGGTTGGAGTTGCCAGACGGTCTACCCGGCATTGACACGTCGGTGTGGAGCGAAGTTCCGGTGCTGGCGGCAACTTTCGACCCCGTCCTGACCAGGATTCGCCAATGTGTGGAGGGAGGATTGACTCCCCAGGCAGTGTTCTGCAACTTCCTGTCCAACAGGTGGGCACCGCTGAAGAGGAGGGAGAAGCTCGCCTGGGCCCTCAACAGCGTGATGGACGAGGACCGGGTTGAAGTCCAACATGGTGGGGAAGTCCTTGGAGTTTCACCTCAAGAAATTCCAGCACGACATCGATGTTGACGGAGAGTACTTGACTCCGCCGCCGGCTTTCCTCCCCCTGAACGTGGAAGTTGAGTTCAGCAGGGAGCTCCGGCGGAAGATGCCCGCGCTTGACGACCTTGGCGTCGTCGAGAAAAGATCAACCGCCCGGTTGGCGATCCCCGGGTTGTCCGAAGGCGGCTCCGCCCCTGTCTCTCAGCCAAGAGCTGAGGTCATCGGCAAGGGCAAGGAGCTGGCGGAGGAGCCGGAGAGCTGGAAGAGAAAGCTGCGACATGCTGACGGAAGGTCCGTCGGTCTTGCCACCTCCCCCCAAGTTCCCCGTCCTCAGGAAGGAAGATCCTCCGCCGCCGTGGCGGCTGTCCCCGTGGTGGGGTCTTTTCGGAGCGCTACTGTTCCGGCGGTGGGATCCTCCCGGAGTGCGACTGTCCCCGGGGTGGATCCCTCCGGAGGTGCCAGCTCCGGGCAGGCGACTCCGGCACGAGAAGCGGTGAGGGCCTCCAGGTCCAGGAGTTCCTACCGATCAAGGAGAGCTCCGACCCGGGAAACGCCCGCGGCCACGGCAAGTCCTGGGAGTCCTCCCGGAGCTCCTACGCCGACCGTGGCCAGCCCGGAACGTCCGGGAAAGAGGTTCCGCGCAAGCTGGTGCGTGAGCCTCCCAAGGTAATTTTTCTTTCTTACCTCGATTAACTTTTAATTGTAGCATCTATTTGCTCAATTTCTTCGTTCTTTATCTGCAGCGTTCCCAAGAAGGGGAGTGAAGCTCCGCCCTCAGCCACAGTGTCTGAGGCTGCGGGGGCTTCTGCTCCAGCTCCGGTGCCGCCCCAAGCGGAGGCTGCGACAGCTCCGGCGCCGGCTGTCGTGGTCATGAACCTCGACTCGTCTCCAGAAGTTCCCGTGGTAGCGCCGGACCACGGGATTGAAGATGCGCCAGCGGCACCCGTTCCGGAGGTAGAAGCTCTGGGTCCTGGTGCTGCAGAAGTAGAAGCTCCGACTATTGAGTCGGAGGAAGTAGCAGTCCCGGCTTCAGAGCCGGAAAGTGCTGAAGCCCCGGCGGTTGAGCCGGAGGTAGCTGAAGCCCCGGCATGCGAGCCGGAAGTTGAAGTGGTTCTGGCAGTTGAGCCAGTTACTTCCGAAACTCCGGTCGCAGAGCCGGTAATTATTGGAGCGCCGGCCGCAGAGCCGGTGGCTGAAGAGGCGAGGGAGCTTGAGCCTCCCTCAGAAGAAGTGTCCCGGCCGGAGCCAATGGAGGCGACGACGTCGATGGTACCCGTGGCGGAGCCAGAGTGCCTGAACGAAGTCGCCGGCCCCCAGCCTGAGGGGGCAAATGAAGACTTGGTGGCGGGACCTTCTTCGGTGGCGACTGAGGCCATCCCGGAGGAGTGCCCTAGTGCTTTGGAAGCTCGGGGTTCCACTCTCGTAGAGTGGGACCCAATTTTTGTAAATGAAGACCCGCTGGAACCAGCGGAGGAGATCCCAGAAGGTCCGGAGCCCATCTCGCTGTCGATGTCCATCGACAACGCCTGCTCCAGTCTATGTCAAGTCCAACTAGCCTTCTTCCACGACAGTAAAGCTCTTGAAGAGGAGCGCCAAACCCTTAGGAGGTGGCGTAATCGGCTCCACTTTGAGACTAAGCTGGCGCAGTCGAGGATTGCGGATGACAAGGAATGGATCAGGCGGGAGAAGGTCCGCCTGGAGCTTTGGGGTGAGCTGCTGGACGAGAGGGAGAGCATGACTCACGCCCTCGACGCTCAATCCCGGGAGTTCCATGACCAAGCTAAGGCTGCTAACGACGCGACCAACGCTCGGTTCGATCAACTCGAGGCCATCAGCACCGCACTCATCAAGCGCCGAGAGGCACTTGAAGGAAGGGAAAGGCGGCTCGAGGATGAGGAGCAAAAACTCCTGGAGCTACGGGGTGACGTCTTGCGACGGGAGGAAGAGCTCGCCGAGAAAACAGCTCTGGTGGACAAGGGCCTCGAGGAGCGCACTAAAAAATTGGAAGAGCGCTGCCTCGAGGAGGAGGAGAAGACCTGGGTGCGGGGGCGGGAACTCTACGAGTACGAGTGTGCCCTTGTCGCCCGGGAGAAGAAAATAGAGGCTAGGGAGAAGGACCTGGTCGACCGCCGGAACAAGATCCACCTCCGGGAGGAGGAGCTCGGAAGACTTGAGAAGCGGGTTGCTGCGAAGATTCAGCAAAACGCCAAAGAAGTTGAGCGTCTCTCCCGCGAGAATTCGGAGCTGACGGCAGCCCGGAGATCCCTGGAAGAGATGAAGGGCCTGAGGAAGATGGACTCCCTGCAAATTTGGGAGTTCCTGAGCAAGGCCGACGATGCGCTGGCGCCGATGGGTTTCAGCCCCGTGCTCCCGGATGATCCGGAGCCAGAGCCGGACCTTGCGTTGCAAGCGTTGAGCGCTGCGGGCAGCAAGCTCTCCAAGGTGGGCGATGTCATCGCGGACCAGCTGGAGGTCGAGGGGCAATCCCTGGCTAGGAACGTCACAGAGTATGTGTTGACGTGCTACACTAGCCGGAACCCTCGATTCCCTCTGGACCCGGTGCTTGAAGGCCCCGTCGAAGGAGAAGGCGAAGCTACCCGAGCCAGCGTGTCGGAGGTCGCCCAGAAGGTCGCCGAGTTCTTCCATAGGGTCTAGGACCATCTCTCTTAGCCTTTACTTGTATCTTCTCTTCTTCCTCAATTTTGTAATCCCTTGTCTCCAGATGTAATCTCCGGTCTTCAAATGAAATGAAATCCTCACTTTTTTGCGAATTTCATTTTTTTTGTCTTCAACATCTTTATCTTCACTTGGCACCCTGGTAGATGTGCACAATTTGATTGTGGACATGTACCAAAAGGATGTTGAGTTTTGTTGAAGACAAATTTGCTTCGAACTCGTATAATTTAGGTCCGAAGTTTTCGATAGTGAAGGTCCCTTGAAGTCATCGGAGCTTAGAAGCTCCGGCACTGTCCATCGCCGGAGCCTAGTAGCTCCGGCAGTAGCCTCTACCAACACGTTGAGCGTCGATAGTTAATACTCCAAGGTGTCGGAGCTTAGTAGCTCCGGCAATGACCCTTGCCACACTTGGTTTGTTGGCAACAGACTCCAGTGACGGGGTCTTCTCACCATCTTTTAGTCAACGCCGACGGTTGACGCCCTGGTGGGAGTCGGAGCTTGGTTAGCTCCGGTTTTTCTCCCTCAACTTTGGGTTCATTTTTCCTGCACACTTAAGCCAAGAAAAATAGTAAAATTCGTTCCTTATCTATAACTTCGTCGCGGCTTACGGTTCTCAAGAGAATTTTAAGTTGAACACGATTTTTAGTATGACTGGATGAATTGTCTTTTCTTTTAGATCCAATTGTCCATGGACCCACCTTACTTTGGCCTGCCGGGATGTAGGTAGAGTGGCGTACTTAGGGTGCTTGACCAGGCTAAGTCGATAGCGCACTCCGGCCCTAGAATGGCTTGGCGGCTTTCAGGCGAGTTGGCCACAGACGATATTTAAATCTAAAAAATCCGACAATTCGACTCGAATCGTACGTAAACCGGTCAAACTAGAATTTCTTAAGAATTGCACGTTTCTGTTATAGACAAGAAAGAGAAAAATAAAAATGTCGAGCCTATGCAAAAATGAATGCACGTGGAGTCTATTTCACATGAAGATGTCTTTCATTATAGGTCCGGGGTACAGGGGAAACAAGTACACTCTTAGGGTACGGAACCAGGCTAAGTGTGTTTGGTTTCTCGTTTGACCCAGGGTAGTTAGCCACACTTCTAGTCCGGAGACTGTATCAAGTGTTGCATGAGCTTTTCAAACCTTTCGGGAAAGGTCCGGCTGCTCTCCCGGAGGAACTACCGACTCTGTACAATGACTCTATAACATACATTTCGAGTTACTTAAGACTCACCTCCGTGGAATTAAGTGTAAAACTTACGGAGGTGCTCGATGTTCCAAGGATTTGGGAGAGGTGTCCCATCCTCGGTAGCCAAGCGAACGCTTCCGGGACGGGATACTTTGATCACTCGGAAGGGCCCTTCCCAGCCGGGGGAAAGTTTGTTTTGCCCTTCTCTGGATAGTATTCTCCGTAGCACCAGATCGCCTTCCTCGAGCTGTCGGTTGTGTACATGCCGCTGGTGATAGCGCCGTAGAGTTTGGCGGTATCGGGCATTCCGAACAGCTGCTTGGCACCTTCCCTCCTCGAGGAGGTCTAGGTCTTCACGCCGGAGCTGGTCCTGCGCGGCTTCGTCGAAGGTCCGGACTCGGAGGGAACCCAAGGTGATTTCCGTAGGAAGGATCGCTTCAGCTCCGTACACCAGGAAGAAGGGTGTTTCTCCGGTTGCCCGACTTGGAGAAGTCCTGTTGGCCCATAGAGTGGGCGGAAGCTCTTCGATCCAATTGGCTCCGTGCTTTTTCAAACGCTCATAAGTGCGCGTTTTGAGTCCTTTAAGGATCTCTGCGTTTGCTCTCTCGGCTTGTCCATTGCTGGCAGGATGAGCTACGGAAGCGTAGCAAACTTGTATGCCGAGGTCTTCGCAATATCCTTGAAATGCGGAGCTTGTGAACTGAGTCCCATTATCAGTGATGATCTTATTTGGGACTCCGAACCTGCTCACGATGGATTGTAGAAAATTGATTGCAGATTGTTTATTGATCGTCACAACGGGAGTAGCTTCCGGCCACTTGGTGAACTTGTCGATGGCGACGTACAGGAACTTGTAACCTCCGACGGCTCTTGGGAAGGGTCCCAAGATGTCCATCCCCCACACAGCGAAAGGCCATGTAGGAGGTATCATTTGTAAGGACTGAGCAGGTGTATGAATTTGCTTTGCATGAAATTGGCATGCTTCGCATTTCTTCACTAGCTCAGTGGCATCCTGGAGCGCTGTAGGCCAGTAGAAGCTGTGCCGAAAGGCTTTTCCGACCAGCGTGCGGGAAGATGCGTGGTTCCCACACTCGCCTCCATGGATTTCTGCGAGGAGCTCGCAGCCTTCTTCCCTTGTGATGCACCGCATTAGGATGCCGTTGGCACCGCGCCGGTAGAGATCCCCTTCTACCAACGTGTATTTTTAGCCAATCTGACTACCCGGTCAGCGGATACATCATCGTCAGGAAGGATGTTGTCTTTCAAGTAGCTCCGGATCTTCGAGATCTATGCATCGGAACTAACTTGAGCATTTGAGTCTTGCGTGCTGGGTTGCTCGGAGCTTCCGGCAGCACCTACGACTCTTGATGGCTGCCATGGTAACAGGGCCATCGGGACCGTCAGCTTCGGGATGCTGATCTCGCCCCCTTCGTTCAGTTCGGCAGGCTGAACTGTGGGTTTTGACAACTTCCGGACAAAGGTTCCGTCAGGAGCCGGAGCTCCAGTTGACGCCTTGGTCGAGAGTTCGTCAGCTTCAGCGTTGTGAGCACGCTGAACATGGTGAAGGTCTAGGACTTCGAAGTCCTTCTGAAGCCTCTCGAATTCAAGGAGGTAAGCAGCCAGCTGGAGATTATTGCAGGAGCATTCACCCTTCACCTGCTTGATGACGAGTTGCGAATCTCCTTTGACCAGCAATTGCTTGACACCATATGAAAGTGCCACCTTTAATCCATCGATGAGTGCTTCGTACTCCGCCATGTTGTTGGTTGCCTTGAAGTCAAGGTGTACCATGTATTTCACCTTCTCCCCGGTTGGTGCGAGGAGAAGGATTCCAGCTCCGGTTCCCTGCTTCTGCATGGAGCCGTCGAAGTAAAGGGTCCAGTGAGGCTTAGTGAAGGCTGGAACTTGAGGTTCCGTCTTCTGCTCGCTGGGGCCCCCAGGGTTTAATGGAGAGGGAGTCCATTCTGCCACGAAATATGCCAACACTTGACTCTTGATTGCTTGTCTCGGAATGAATTCAAGATCGAATTCAGCCAATTCCGCTGCCCACTTTGCAATATTCCCAGTTGAATTGGGATTATGCAGGATCGCTCGAAGTGGATATGAAGTCACCACTGAGACTTTGTGAGCTTGGAAATAGTGTCGAAGCTTCCTTGAGGCAATAAGAACTGCATAGAGCAGTTTATGCACCTCTAGGTATCGAGTCTTGGCATCATGTAACACTTCACTGATGAAGTATACCGGGCGTTGAATGGTCCGGACCCTCCCGGAGGGGTCCGGAGCTTCCTCTTCATTGATCCGGACCCTCTCGGAGGGGTCCAGACTCTCTTCGGGGACCTCCGGGTTCTGGGTGGAAGAACCCGGAGCTTCTTCAGGAATGACCTGGATCCTCTCGGAGGGATCCATGTCCTCTGAAGTGGCTTCTTGTGGGTTCAAGTTTGGGAGCTGGGACCCAGACCCGCTTTCAGGAACCTTCGGACCCTCCCGAAGGGGTGTGGATTCCTGAGTATTGGGTAGTTCCGGTTTCTCCGCAACCAGAACCATACTGACGACTTCGTCAGCAGCTGAAATGTAAAGCAATAAAGGCTCATCAGGGTTCGGAGCTACCAAGACTGGTAGGGTGGTGAGGAACTGTTTCAGCTCCTGGAATGCCTTCTCTGCTTCTTCAGACCATTGGAATGGTCCGGACTTCCTCAGTAACTTGAAGAAGGGAAGTGCCCTTTCCGCCAGTCTTGAAATGAACCGGCTGAGGGCTGCTAGACATCCAGTTAATTTTTGGACGTCTTTGATGCGGGTTGGTGGCCGCATGTCTTCAATGGCTTTTATCTTCGCCGGATTAGCCTCTATGCCCCGGTGACTTACCAGGAAACCAAGAAGCTTTCCGGAACTAACCCCGAAGACGCACTTGTCTGGGTTTAGCTTCGTGCGGGTGGACCGCAGCTTATCGAAGACAGCCTGCAAGGTGTCCAAGAGGGACTCCTTGTTTTTGACTTTGACCACGATGTCATCGACGTACACTTCCACTATGTCTCTGATGAGTTCTTCGAAAGTTTTGTACATAGCTCGTACAAAAGTTGAAGCTGCATTCTTGAGACCAAAAGGCATGGCTGTGTAACAATACAATCCGTCCACTGTGATGAATGAAGTATGCTCTTCATCCTCCCTAGACATCCTGATTTGATGATATCCAGAATATGCGTCTAGAAAACACAGTAACTCGCACCCGGAGGTGGAATCCACTATCTGGTCTATTCTAGGTAGTGGGAATGGATCTTTTGGACATGCCTTATTCAGTGTGGTGTAGTCGATGCACACCCGAAGTTTCCCGCCGGCCTTAGGCACAACGACTGGGTTTGCCAGCCATTTTGGATGGTAAACTTCTCGGATGAATCCGGCTTCGAGCAACTTCTTCACTTCTTGTCGGATGAAGTTCTGTCGCTCCACAGATTGCTTCCGAGGTTTCTGATGCACAGGCCGAGCGTCGGGGTAAATCTTCAGATTGTGCTCAATCACTTCCCTGGGGATCCCAGGCATTTGTGACGGTTGCCAAGCAAACACGTCAATGTTAGCCCGGAGGAAAGTGATGAGCGCGAGTTCCTATTTGTCGTTCAAACCTCCTGATATACGGGTGGTTTGAGCGGCATCGGAACCAATTTGGACGACTTTGACGGGAATGTCGGTGTCGCCGCTTGGCTGCACACGGGATGCAGAGGTCGAGCCTCGTTGCCGAATGCTCGGAGGTTGTGGAGCTTGCTTCTGTCTGGAGTCCTCCTCTTGCGCTGTGGTGAGTGCGTGGAGTTCCTCCAGAGCAGTTACTCCGGCAGTGCGATCTCCGCGGATCCGGAGAACGCCTACTGGTGTTGGCATTTTCAACACCAGGTATCCGTAATGAGCAGCTGCCATGAATTTGTACAGGGCAGGTCTACCCAAGATGGCGTTGAATGGTAAGTTGATCTGAGCGACGTCAAAGACCAACTTCTCGGTGCGATATTTCTCCTGGGTCCCGAAGGTAACAGGGAGAGTAATAGCTCCGAGTGGAGTAATGGCCCCCGGACCTACTCCGGAGAAAGGTCGAGAGGGCTGGAGGTCCGAAGGTCGGAGCTGAAGCTTAGTGAAAGCTTCGAAGCTGATGAGGTTAAGCCCCGAACCTCCGTCTACCAGGACATGATGGAGCTAGATGTTGTTGATGGTGGGAGATACCATCAAGGGTAATTGGCCAGCTCCGACCATGCTTTGAGGACAGTCCGAAGCATCAAAAGTGATGGATGTGTCCATCCACTTTCGATGTGGCTCCGGTCTAGCTGTAGGAGCTACAGCAGCCATATCCCGTCGCATAGTCTTGATGACACGACGAGAAGTGATGTCCCATGATCCACCAAAGATGGTGTTCATGGTTTTCCGACGCTCGTTGTCGGAGACGTCGGAGTCATCGTTGACGGAGGTGTAGACGGCTTTCAGGACCTTTTTGGGGTCCTGAAACCCTAACTCCTCTTCAGTCGGAGCTTCGTCAACCTTCTGTTTCCCCTCCCTCTGTCGGAAAGGAGACCCTTCCCGGCGCTTGCTGTAGCGCTCGGCAAGGTTTTGGACCTCCCGGCAGTCCTCCAGTCTGTGGCTGCCCGTTTTGTGAATGGGGCACCACATCTTGGATTTGCCGCCGTCTTCAGAAGACGGTCGAGGTCGCTTCTCGGGGCGTGGCCCCCGGCCACCAGGAGTTGCAGTGGTTGCAACGTTGGATGTGCCGACCGACGGCTTCTTCTTGCCGTTGGTCTTCTTTTTCTTCTTGCCACTCCCGGAGGTAGCGGCTTCTTCTTTGGAGGATTTCTTATGATCCTCCAAGGCTGGTTTGGAGTGCATTTCACGGCCCTCCGCAGCTCTGGCACATTTGTCTACCAAGCTGAAGAGCTCCGTGACGCTGGTGATCTCTTTGATCGCCAGCTTCTCCAACATCTTCTTGTCTCGCACACCCTGTCTGAATGCCACAATGACAGAAGCGCTTGAGATAGAAGGGATTGTGTTACGTACCTGAGAGAATCTCTGGATGAATGACCGCAAAGATTCTCCTCCTTTTTGCACGACTGCAAAAAGGTCTAGTTCAGTGCCCGGTCGGGTGTATGAACTCCCGAAGTTGGCAGTGAACTGACGGCACAGCTCCTCCCAACTGTCGATAGAGTTGGGTGGAAGGCTCATAAACCAGGACCTGGCGGTCCCAGTTAAGGCCACTGGAAAATAGTTGGCCATTACGGCCTCGTTTCCTCCAGCTGCTAGGATCGCAGTGGAGTATATCTGCAGAAATTCTACGGGATTGACAGTCCCGTCGAATTTTTCCGGCAAGTGTGGTCGGAACTTCTGTGGCCATCTAACCATGCGCAGGTGCATGGCTAGGGCGGAACAGCATCCTCCTACTCCTTCCAGAGTAGAAAGGTCTTGAGCATCTCGTCTTTCTCGAGCTCGCTCGATGTGGACACGGCCATCCTGTTGTCGGTATCGGCGATCAAGCTCCGCCCGGAGGTCATGTGTCGAAAGCCGAGATGCGGTATGGGTGCGTCGTGCCCCAGAGGGCAACGACGTCACTTGCTGTGACGCAGCTCGTCTTCGGTGATTGGAGACATGCGGACCAAGTCTTCCAGACAACGTCCGTCGCTGCGACGGGGCCCGCCCTGAAGGAGGTGGACCCTGGTTGTTGAGGCGTTCGGCCGCTGCTGCGACCAAATGCTCAACATCAGCCCTCCATTGCTCCATGGCACCTTGAGATGCATCCGGAGGTGGTGGTCGCTGGAGAAGAGCACGCGCTGCATGGAGCGCATGTTCTGGGTTGTCACGACTTGCCGGCGCAGAATGTGACACCGGTGCACCATCATGTTGTCCGGCACGTCTTGCCGGAGAAGATGGTGGTGGTGGGAGTATGACTCCTGCTGGTGCTGAGGCTCCTGCCGGTGGCTGCATGTTGGAGGGATTGCCTCCGACAGCCTGAGCAGCAGGTTGCCCGTTGGATGATCCAGCCGCAGAATTCACCATTCTTGAAGATCTCAGGCGCCCCTACCTGGCGCGCCAACTGTCGACTGTTGGAGTCGGCAGATCCCCTGACACTACTAAGTGTTGAAGGAGTTTGTAGTTCGGTTTGGGCGCGCGAAGACTCAAGAAGGTGAAACGCGATTGGACACGAGTGACACAGTGGTTTACGTGGTTCGGGCCGCCTGAGCGTAATATCCTACTCCACGGGTGTGTGTGTGTGTGTGTGTTGTATTAACTTGTGAACTTCAGAGCATTCGAGAGTCCTCCCCCTCGTGTATCGTCGGTTTGTCCTTTTATAGTACAAGGACAAACCGTTACAAGTCAGCCTGGCCCGACATGTGGCCCTGGCGGTTACTAGTATTGATACACGAGATTAATTGTTGTTAATAACCCTGTAACGGCTCCGACAGTGCCGTTACAGGTGTTAAGATCGTCCGATTAAGTATCATTAACGTGGAATTAATGATAATTAATCGGGTCTTGAAGTCCGCGGCTGTCCCTCGAAGATCCGGAGCCGTTACAATGTCTCTCGGAGGTTTGAAGCGGCCAGCTCCGACGTATGGACACGTGGCAGCTCCGGAGCTTGCTTGTGGGAAGCGGGAAGCTCCGGGGTGGCTTGGCACGTGTCAGGTCCGGAGCTTCTCTCGGTCAGGGGTTAAGTCCGGAGGTGCCGTTTCAGTACCTAGCCCGGAGCTTCACCCTTACGGGTAATAGCTCCGGTCTGACAGTACACGTGGCAACCTAGGGGTTAACCATGTTGGAGAAGCAGGTCCGGTTATGTCTGACAGGTGGGCCCCCGAGGGTCTTTAATTTGAGTAGATGTCCTTCCCTTGAGATCTTTGTAACCTCAGGGGGTGTATGGTTTTTAGGGTACCGACAAACACACATTACAACATCACCATGATGATTTTATTAATAAAATCTCTGGTTTCCGACATGTAGGAATTAATGTCTCGCGAGTTTGAAGAACTTGCACTTGATGGTCATAATTACCCCACATGGGCTCTTGACATCAAGATAAGTTTGGCTTTCAGAGGACTCATGGCTGCTCTTACTCCTCCTGAAGAAAGACCTGCAACATTTCTAGATACATTTAAGTACCAGACACTATACATCATCCGTAATCATCTCCATCCTGACTTGAAATCAGAATATATGATGGAAGAAGAACCACATACTCTTTGGATGGCATTAAAAAGCCGTTATGAACAGCAAAAGGCAATTCTATTGCCTGAGGCTAATCATGAATGGACTCAACCACGTCTTCAAGATTTTAAGTCTATAGAAGACTATAATCATGTTGTTCATAAGGTATGTGCTAAATTAAGTTTTGTGAGAAAGAACCATCAGAAGAGGACAAAATAGAGAAGACTCTTCAAACTATGCTCCCTTCTGATAGAGTCCTACAACATCAATATCGGGCTCGCAACTACCAACATTATGCTGACCTCATTAGAGATTTACTTCAGGCAGAGAAGCATGATGAACTTACTATTAAGAATCATCACCAACGTCGTGTTGGGGTTGCTCCTCTACCTAAAATTCATCATAATGAGAAGAAAGCTAATGCTTCTAAGAACTTATATTCTAAGAAAAATGGTAGATCTACTAGACGCCGCTGTAATAGGCAAAAGAATAAGAAATTCTCAAACAAAATGAGAAAGGATGATGTTCCCTTCAAAGGGAAAATAGTGCAGTATAAGACATGTGGCACTTATAAGCATACTGCTGATAAATGTCGCACGCTTAAACACCTTGTGGCTTTATACCAGAAATCACTGGGAAAAGACAAGAAAGCTCAAGGATCTGAAAATGAGTATGAAACTCATTTGAGTATTCAAACAAAGCCAACATTTGAAGTCGGTTGTTCAAGCAAGGATATTGAAGATCCTGGAAACAACGATTCAACATTGAATGATGATGACCACATGGATTTGGACAATGCTATGGTGGAATACAATTCGAACGATATATTCGATGATTTTTTATAGATCTCCTACCATAGAAATTTACATATGTTCAAATTTATGTAAATACAAGTGTGTTGTAATATAAACATTAAGTAAATTGCATTAGGGTTATTCAGCACTCTAATATTGTATATATATATATATATATATTTGTATTATAATACAACTTATTATGTTATTAGAATTCTTATTTATTAGATTTCACGGGAAATTTCCGATGGAAGAAGAAATGTGCCTTGTGGATAGTTGCACCACAAACTCTATATTTAAGGATACAAAATATTTTCAGACACTAACTAGGAGGTCGGGAAATGTTTTAACCATCGCAGGACGCGATGCAACAATAGTTGGCTCTGGACAAGCCACTATTACTCTCCCTAATGGGACACAAGTGATGATTGAGGATGATTTATTGTATCCTGATTCTACACATACTCTCATAAGTTTTAGAGATATTCGGAAAAAATGGGTTACATATACATACTCATGAAGAAAATAAAGAAGAATTTATTCTTATTTCAAAATCTTCCGAATATGGCCAAGAAGTTCTAGAAAGAATTCCTTCTACTCCATCTGGACTGTAATTTACGTACATAAAACCCGTACCTCATGTTGCATACAAGGTGATTTTCCAGAATGTTGATACATTTAAGACCTGGCATTCACGCCTGGGCCACCCCGAAATAGGGATGATGGGCACAGGTCCACCACGCTTCGCGCCTGCGGCGTTTTCGCCAGACGGTCTTTGCCAGTAGTGCCATCCTCCCCGCAGGCTGTCTATATGGGTGGGTTGTCCCTTGCTGCTACGTTCTGTTAGGCGCTATGAATTACAGGAAATTCAGTGGTTGACTTGGACAGCATGCGGGTTACACGTTCCACTGTGCCGAGATGTGAGGTGCAGGTGGTGATGATCGGAAGCACGAGCGAGACGACCGGCGGGAAATGGTTTAGATCGTTTAGAATTTGCTTTTCCTTGAGCTCCGACCAGAGGGAGAAGAGCGAGTGATCCCTCGATAGGGAGCACGTTTACAGAGCTTACCCATGTCGAGTGTCTGGCAGAACGTTGGGGGCTTCAATCGTCGACTCGTTATCCCCATCTCAGTCCAGGCTAACGGAGCCTGACTTATTCAGGGGAGAGAGTGGAGCCTATCGAAGCACTCTTGAGAGTAAGATCCTTGGCGGAAATTTATTGGAAATTGCACAGGCCATGATTTAAAAAACACTAAATTTCCAAAATCTAATAATTTTATGTGTACTTCATGTGCTATGGGCAAGTTGATCTTGCGGCCTTCTTCGCTAAAGATCCATGCTGAACCTTTAAAGTTCCTTGAAAGAATTCAAGGAGATATTTGTGGACCTATACAACCTATGTGTGGTCTATTTAGATACTTCATGGTTTTAATTGACACATCTACTAGATGGTCACACGTGTGTTTATTATCTACACGTAATCATGCTTTTGCCAAATTTATGATACAAGTCATAAGGTTGAAAAGCAAATTATCCTGAATATAGGATTAAAAGTATCTGTATAGACAATGCTGCTGAGTTCTCATCTCGAGCCTTTAATGATTATTATATGGCTCAAGGAATTGAAGTACATCATTCTGTTCCATATGTACACACACAAAATGGTTTGGCAGAATCTTTAATAAAGAGGGTTAAACTCATAGCTAGGCCATTATTACAAGGATGTAATTTACCAACATCTTGTTGGGGTCATACAATTTTACACGCTGCCGATCTTCTACAATTAAGACCAACTGTATATCATACCACCTCCCCTTTACAACTTGTACGTGGAGATCAACCTAATATTTCCCATCTGCGGAAATTTGGTTGTGCTGTATACACACCAATTTCACCACCTAAGCGAACTTCTATG
Source organism: Tuctoria greenei (assembly GCA_036927565.1). Lineage (NCBI taxonomy): Eukaryota > Viridiplantae > Streptophyta > Magnoliopsida > Poales > Poaceae > Tuctoria > Tuctoria greenei. Next base: position 5,163,079 of record JAYESD010000012.1, on the reverse strand, counting down.
GGCCCTCACAGGAAATTAGAAATATACGTGAAATATCAATCTTCGTCTATTATTAAATACCTGAAGCCTTTAACAGGAGATTTATTCACGGCCCGGTTCGTTGATTGTTTTCTTAATGAGAATCATTTCCCGGCTTTAGGGGAAGATAATAAATTTATCAACGACCGTCGAGAAATAAATTGGGATGATAAGTCCATTCTAAATGTTGATCCACGTACAAAGGAAACTGAACTTCAAGTTCAGAAAATTATAGAGTTACAACAAATTGCTAGTAACCTGCCAGATGCATTTACTGACTATAATAATATCACAAAGTCTTTGAATCCTGCTGTCAATGCACCTTGCCGAGTGGAGGTACCAATAAAAACCACTCAACCTCCAAAAAGGGCGAGAGCAAGTAAGGGAGTAGATGCTTCAAGCAAGCATCCAAAGACTAGACCTTCCTCGAGGAAAGTAAATACAAGTCAACAAAATGTTGACATACGTCAAAGGGATATTTTAAATCATTTATCTAGCCCTCAAGTGCGCACTATAGAGCAGGCTGGACAATCGAAAAACCCTGATTCTTCTATGTTGGGAAGTCAAAAAGAATTACAGGGGATAAGAGAAATTTCCATCAATTATACTAGTTCTGGAGAATTATTTGACCGTAATACAACGGTTGTCAACTCATGCTTTTCAACCATGATAGCTGATCTTCTCCAAGATTCTGATCCTAAGACCATGGCAGAGTGTAAACAACGCTCGAACTCGATCAAATGGAAAGAAGCAATCAAGGCAGAACTTGACTCACTTAAAAAGAGAGAGGTATTCGGAAATGTAATACCTACTCCTCCTTGAACCTATCCTATTGGGTTTAAATGAGTTTTCGTTCGAAAGCGAAATGAAAACAATGAGGTTGTGAGATACAAGGCAAGGCTAGTTGCACAAGAGTTCACACAGAGACCCGGCATTGATTTTAATGAAACATATTCTCCTGTTATGAATGTAATAACTTTCCGATACTTGATATCTATAGCAACACAAAAACATCTATCTTTACAGTTGATGGATGTCGTGACTGCATATTTATATGGGTCACTAGATTCGGATATTTATATGAAGGTTCCCGACGGGATACCCATAACGAATGGAAAAGTAGACCGCAACATGTTTTGTGTTAAACTCAACAAGACATTATATGGCTTGAAACAGTCTGGAAGGATGTGGTATAACCGACTGAAGGAGTTCCTTTTAAACAAAGGCTACTCTACAAATGATGATTGCCCTTGTGTCTTCATTCGAAGATCCTCAACTGGTTTTTGTATCATATCAGTATATGTTGATGATTTAAATATCATTGGCACTGAGAATAACATTAAAGAGGCACAAAATCATCTTAAAAGGGAGTTCGAGATGAAAGATTGAAGTAAAACTAAATTTTGCTTGAGTTTACAACTAGAGCATCTTCCTACGGGCATTCTCGTACACCAATCTGCTATGTTCAGAAAGTTATAGATAAATTCAATATGAACAAAGCATATCCATCAAAAACTCCTATGGTAGTAAGAGGCTTGGAGAGGGATACAAATCCGTTTCGACCATGCCAAGAAGGAGAAGAAGTATTGGGTTCTGAATACCCACACCTTAGTGTCATTGGTGCACTTATGTATCTTGCAAATAATACAAGACCCGATATTGTTTTTGCAGTAAATTTATTGGCAAGATATAGTAACGCTCCTACCATGCGTCATTGGAATGGAGTGAAAAATATTTTAAGATACCTTCAAGGTAAACAAGATTTTGGACTATTCTTTCCAAAGAAACAAGATCTAAATCTCATCGGCTATGCCGATGCGGGTTATTTAAGTGATCCCCACAACGGAAGATCACAAACAGGTTTCGTATTTTTACACGGACAAACGACAATTTCTTGGAAGTCATCTAAACAGACTCTAATTGCTACGTCCTCTAATCACTCCGAAATCATAACATTATATGAGGCCGCACGTGAATGTGCTTGGCTACGTAGAGTGATTAATCATATCCAAATCTCAAGTGGCATTGGACCCATTGAGACACCAACCATTATCTATGAAGATAATGCAACTTGCATTGCTCAGATGCAGTCAGGTTATGTAAAGACTAATGTTACTAAACACATAGCTCCTAAACTATTTTACCCAGATGAACTTCAGGTGAATGGAGAAATTGATCTCCAACAAACTAAGTCATGTGATAATTTAGCAGATTTATTTACTAAGTCCCTACCATACTCCACATTTTCTAAATGTATCGCAGGTATTGGTATGCGTAGACTTAGAGATTTGCAAGGTTTAGGGGGAGTTTCATAGAAAATCACCTGACAATTCTGCATCAAATTGTACTATTTTTCTTATGTGAGTTTTACTTTTAAAGGTTTCTCACAATAAGTTTTAATGAGGCAATAACAATGCAATATAATGTCAGTTTTCTTATTTTCCGCACAAGGGTTTTTATATGAAAACATATATGACATTTAAATGCTGTGTTTTTCTCCTGTTTTAATAATATTTTCAGGAGTTTTTACACACAAGCATTCAATTATATACCTTCAATTTTTTTCCCACTGGGTTTTTAGAAGATTATAAGCATACACAAAGAGTTCAAGCGTTCAAGGAGGAGTGTTACAGTACAATAATGTGAATACTTGAAACAGTGGCAGTTTCTCCCTTTCAATGGGTTGCGACTCCTCCTCCAAATGGATGTGTCTCTTCGTGTTATGCCTCCTCATCATGTATAAAAGGAAAAGTATGAATGAATAAGTTGATAAGTTGGAATCATTTGTTTGTCTCTCTCTAATCTAATTCTAACATAAACTTTGATATAAAACAGGACTTTTGTGTACATGTGGCAGTTGAGTTGGACACATGTCACCTAGATGATTTCTCTCACTAATTAAAGATTTTTGTTTTGCTAATGTACTAAACAAATATTTAGCTAAAGAAGAAAGAAAAACACATAATACTAGTAACATTCTGCATCCAGTGAATATGGTTCAAAGAAATTTGCCATATGGTTTTGTGTTTATAAAAACACCAGGTGTGGAAGCACATGACATGAGCAAGCACAAGTTTTGCTAACATTAGGCGCAAATAAACCTTCTTCGATCTGATAAGAACCCTCACTCTACACCAAAAAGCTAACAAAACTACAGTACATGAAGCCACTAACCATGATGCACGTCAGACTCCATATTCAGGATTGTACTAACGCACAGTGATGAGCAAGAGGTGCAGTCACTGCACTGTGTGCTGTCACCAACTGGTAACAGTGTTTTTCACAGGCTTAATATCAGTGGAGTAGAGCATCCAACTTTGGTCACCCATGTCAGTAGCCGATGCAGAATTATTGGACTAATAAAGCAGCAGCCTTCTATTCCTGATGGAATCTTTAAGCAGCAAGGTGAAGGTGAGCAGGAACCAGGGGAAGCAGCAGCAGCAGTTGCCTTTCCCTTTTGATGGAACCTCGCCTACCTTCTCCTTCTCCTATTTATGGTCCCATCCCATCCAATGCCACTAGTAGCGGTGAACTGAGAAAACGCCAGCCATCTCCCTCCTCCTTCTCCTGCTTAGCCTCCTCTGCCATCGCCACCACCTTAAAGATCCCATCTTCGTCGTCGTCGTCTTCGTCGTCCAGGAGGAATCACTAGTCTGCGCGGCCATGGAGAATCTGTCGGACAGGGAGCAGGTGACGCACGCTCTTCTTCTTCTTCTTCTTCTTCTTCTTCTTCTTCTTCTTCTTCTTCTTCTTCTTCTCAGTTTTTAGGGTACATACAAACCTCGGCCGCTCCTCTTTCCGGAGCTGCTGTTTTCTACTGTCTTTCTGGTCGATCTCATCATCTTTGCACCCACCTCTGCATATCGTATCAGCATCAGCAGAGTGGGATTCAGGGCATGTGGCTGTTGGTGTCGTACGCACTAGTACCTCATCCGTGCATGCGTTTCTTGCTACTTGAGTCCTTGTCTCGTCCGGCGAAAGCAGTTGCTCTGAATTCTGGTTGTTCAGTCTTCAATCCTGTCAGTCGGGATCATCCAGTACTCTGATATGCTTGTGCTTTGCCTTCTCCTGTTGAATTGGTGACCCTTGGTGGTAGCTCGTTTTTTATTGCACCCAACTAGTGTACCTTTTGCCAGTATCGATTCTCCCTTTAATTGATGTCAAGTGGATTGCAATATGTTAATATGGTTGGTTATTCCAAACTGCAATCACTTGTAGCAGCCTTACGCTACTAATCTGTAAAAGTCTGTGTAATACTGTGCTGATGCTGTGCACCCTTCTGGACTATTGGACCTCATCAATTTCTCCTAACTTTAAAGTTTTGTCGTGTCAGTAACGGACAGCCTATAAATTTGAGAAATTATGCTGATTTTTGTTGCTGGTTACATATTCAGAACCGAGGGCTGAAGGCTTCTCTGAATCTTCCCTCTCTCTTGTAGGGGACGACTACTACAACAACAATTTCGATTCAGAATCATGCACCTGATCAGCCACAGCGGTCAAATCTCTCTATCGATATCCCAACATCAAGCATGCCTGATCATCTATTGACACCGACGTCGACAGAGGCAGACATCACCCCAACACCTGATGGTTCTAACACCAAAAGGAGGCCAGGCATTCCAATCACACCTGGTTCGTCCTCCAGCAGGGGCAGTGCTGTTCCACCTAAACCCCAACGTTCGCCATCATTTATGTTGAGGCAAACAGTCAAAAGCCTATTGCCAGTAGGGAGCTTCCAGTACCTCAATTCTGCTCCGGTAAGCACCTCAATTCACTCTTGTATGCTGGCGATGACGTGGCTGCCTTGTCTCTATTACTCATCTGCATACCTTGCCTGATTTGAACTTATGGCAGGAGAAAGCAGTTCACATATGCCGCTCACAGTCCCTCCCCAAGAACATGAAGAAGTTCAATGCAAAGAGCTTCAAGAGGATGGATTCACTAGGAGGCATGTTCCGTGTAGTCCCATCGACACCGCGAGTTGTAGCGGCAAGCAATGTCGTTCCAGATATACTCCCTACTGAACCAGGTGGGCACTGCCTTAACATACTCTGTTATGTTTTTTTTAACGAACTGCATACTCTGTTAAGTTTTTTACTATTAGTGAATAATACTCTTACAGATTTTGTGGTTTGCTTTCTTTTTAGAATTTTTCTAATCAGTGTATCGCCTAGCTAGTTCATTCAGGTGCGATTGATGAAAAGGATGTTGGTGAGGACATACCGGAGGAAGAGGCAGTGTGCCGGATCTGCATGGTGGAGCTATCTGAAGGCAGTGATACCCTGAAGCTGGAGTGCTCATGCAAGGGTGAGCTTGCTCTAGCACACAAGGATTGTGCCGTGAAGTGGTTCAGCATCAAGGGTACCAGGAACTGTGAGGTGTGCAGACAGGAAGTTATGAACCTCCCGGTCACTCTGCTACGTGTTCAGAGTATGCAAGGTGACGCAAATCGTGTTGGCAACGGCGGCAACAGACCAAGAAACGGTTGGTACATGTAAGTTTTCAACAGTTACAGTCACTCCCATCGACCATTTGCATTCTTTCTGGTAAAGTGAACACCTAAGCTAGTGGCTGAGAATAGCACCCAATAATTTACCGGTGACAGATTTGATCGTAAGTGTAAGGTGATTGACAACAGTTCCCTGCCATGCTGGAACACCTTCCATTTTTTTTTTTTTTTGCTTTTAGCTAGGAATGCATCATTATGCTTCTAGAATTGCTAAGATCTGTACTAGTTTCATCCAAACTCTACATGATAGGCAACCATCATCTGAATCATCTGCACTTATATGCAGGTTACACCTGTAATGTCAGTAGCTAGTCCACAAATAGTTTGCTACCTCTACTCCCAGCGGACACCATCACACATGTCTATATTAGATTAAAGTTTAATAGAATTAGACAGATGTGTGCTAGTTTTTTTGTTTGTTATGAGACCTTAGCAAAATTCACACATGTGCCGGAATTTGACGAATGATTTTTTTTATCAGAATATGGCATGGGACACCTATTCTTGTGATCGTAAGCATTCTAGCATACTTCTGCTTCTTGGAAGAATTACTGGTACACCTCCCTTGTATTTGCCGCTCTATTGTAATCATGCTACTCCATAAATTATGGATAGCTAAAAGTTGTCTGTTGTGCTACACTGACAGGTAGCTCGTAACGGTATAGCTGCGCTGGCAATATCACTGCCCTTCTCATGTATCCTGGGCCTCTTCTCCTCGTTGACCACAACAAGCATGGGTATGTATGACATCAAAAGAACAATGCATCCTTAATTTCATTGTAATTAACAGCTCTCTGTTGATTAAACTGTAACATTTTGCATCTAGTGACAAGAAGGTATGTTTGGATCTACGCGGCAGTTCAATTCCTCTTCGTCGTGTTCTTCACCCATCTGTTCTACAAATTTGTAAGCACATAACATATCTCACTCGGTCACCGGATGATCTTTTGAACAACTAACTTAGCAAAAACAACTTTGGATGTGTGCTGAGTGGATCCTATTGGTAAAATTCTCTGCAGCTCCATTTGCAGGCCGTGATCTCCATCATCCTGGCTACTTTTACCGGCTTCGGCATGGGGATGACTGGCAAATCCATTATTGTTGAGATACTATGGTGGAGGGCGAGGCGGGTGGCACCTCCATCTGATGCCCGCCGCAATCGCAGGGTGCGGACGGCGCAACAGCAGGCCCCAGCCCCAGCGTCTGATCAAACCTCGGGCCAGCCTTCAGCTGCTGCCAACGTGGGACAGGGTAATGCTGTTACCAGCGATGTTGAAAACCCTGCCGTCCCTCAAGCATAAAACGAATGCAGGTTCTAGTTATCAGTTGTACTTTACCCAGGATGTTTCTTTTGACCGTACAACTAGTGCGAAAGTTTTTGTGAGCCTTCCTGTCATTTGTAACCATGTTGCGGTTTTTGTGATCCTTCTTTCCACTTTATTCATGATTCGGGTGTGATCTTCTACTTCTGGTTTGGTTGTTCCCATTGGGAGCCCCAAGTACGTGAAGAGAAATTGTTAGGTTTAATCGCACATCAGATATTGATGATGGAGAAGCTCAACATACGGTACCGTGGGGTACCCGGTACGCAGGGTACCAACAGGTGCCGACGACGTTGAACTTGGGTCTTTCGACGAGTTCCTACACCTCGTTCCATTTGAAGTTGTTAAGTTCTTCTTGCATTGCCACCACCCAATCCGGATCTTTCAATGCATCCCCAATCCTGTGCGGTTCCAAAAAGGATACAAAAGAGTAATGTTCACAAAAATTTAGCAATTCGAGATTAGTAGTTACTCCATTTTGGATGTTCCCGATTATGTTGTCGACGGGGTGATCTCTTTGGACGCATTGGTGTACTCTTGGGTGTGGCACTTGTGGTCTTGAGTCTTCATGGTCATCTTCTAATCCCCCTAGATGTTTGCCCTCATTTGTGTGTTGATCATCTTCGTCTTCTTGAGGTTGATCTTGTGTAGAAGCTCCCCCTTTGATCCATTACCTCCACTTGTGGTTCATCTTCTTCATTTTGATTTGGAGGTGGCGCTTGTGGTCGAACATCGCCCAACGCCATTCGTCTCAATGCTTGACAAGGAGCTTCTTGTCTATCTAGCACACATTGATCAACTTGCTCTTCTTGAGAGCCGTTAGTTTCATCGAACACTACGTCATGTGCAACTTCAACAAGTCCGGAGACCTTGTTGAAGACGCGATAGGCGTAAGAGTTTGAATCGTAGCCAAACAAGAAACCATCATCGGACTTCGAAGCGAACTTTGAAGTCCTAGGCTTCTTGTTCAAGATATAGCATTTAGAACCGAAAACACAAAAATAGGAAATATTAGGTTTGTTGCCCGTGAGTAGCTCATATGATGTCTTCTTGAGTAGGCGATGAAGATAGAGTCGGTTTATGGCGTGACAAGCGGTGTTGACCGCTTCAACCCAAAACCGATTTGATGTCTTGTACTCATCAAGCATTGTTCTCGCCATCTCTATGAGGGTTCAATTCTTTCTTTCGGCCACTCCATTTGTTGAGGTGAGTACAGTGCTGAAAATTCATGTTTGATGCCCTCTTCGTCTAGGTACTCCTCAACTTGAGTGTTCTTGAACTCCGTGCCATTGTCCTTCGTATGTTCTTGATCTTCAATGGGAACTCATTTTGGGCACGCTTGAGAAACTTCTTGAGGATTCCTTGAGTTTCTGTCTTATCATGCAAAAAGGAAACCCACGTGAAGTGCGAAAAGTCATCAACAATTACTAAGCCATATTTGTTACCGCTGATGCTTATGTAAGCGATTGGACCGAATAGGTCCATGTGAAGTAGCTCGAGCGATCTTGTCATTGTCATGACGTTCTTCGCGGGATGCGGTGTTCCTATTTGCTTCCTGGCTTGGCACGCGCTACAAGGCCTGTCTTTCTCAAAAACAACATCCTTCAAACCTCGGATGTGCTCGCCCTTGAGGAGTTTTTGAAGATTCCTCATACCAACATGTGCTAGCCGTCTATGCCACAACCAACCCATGTTGGTCTTTGCAATCAAGCAGTTTTCCCTTTAACACACAATTGAATGCAACCAAGTCATCACTCCTTCTAGAAACGATCACACCCTCATTAGTGAACAAGCAATTATAACCCTTGTCACATAATTGAGATATGGACAGAAGGTTATAATCTAAGGAGTCGACATGCAAAATATGAGAAAGCATGTGTTGAGATGATATTGCAATTTTACTGGTACCAAGCACCCTTCCTTGACTATTGTTTCCAAAATAGATGTTGTCGGAGTGTTGATCCGACAATTCTCCCGGTACTACTGTTGGTATTGGGCGCGCAGAGATTCAGAACACGATGGCAAATAGACACAAGGTTTTACGTGGTTCGGGCCGCCTGAGCGTAATACCCTACTCCACGGGGTGTGTAGTTGTTGTATTGAGCGTCTAGGAGTCGAGAGTTCCCAGAGTGTGAGTGTGTTAGAGGAGTCCAAAGAGAACTTCTGTGTATCGTCGACCAGTCCTTTTATAGTACAAGGACTGGTCGTTACACCGTTAGCCTGACCCGACATATGGCCCTAGCGGTTTCTGATGCTTAATACACAATTAATGAGGTTAATTACCCTTAATAGTGTGGTAACGGGCCTTGACAGTGCCGTTACTGGTATTAAGGGTCTTCTGATCGTGTGTCATTAATATGGTATTAATGACACTTAATTGGGTCTTGAAGTCTTTGATTGCCCCTTGAAGGTCCGAGCCGTTGGGGGTCCACCAGTCTGATTGTTGAGGCTGAAGGTCTGGCGGTTGGACACGTGGCAGCTTCGGAGCTTTCCGTCTGGGACGGGTAGGTCCGGTGTAGATCAACATGTGTCGGGACCGGAGCTTCCCTCTGTCAGAGGTTAGGTCCGGGGGTGCCGCACAGGTGTTTAGCCCGGAGCTATCCCATGTGTGGGATATAGGTCCGGTTGCAGTATACACGTGGCAGCACCGGGACTAACCATAGATGGGAGGCAGGTCTGGTCCCGTATGACACGTGGGGCCTTCGCAGGTCTTCAACTCAGACAGGTGAAGTTCCTTTGGCCGTTTTGTAGTCCCAGGGGATATACAGTACGTAGGGTACAGACAGTGGCCCCCTGGGCCCACCTCTGGGAGAGACCTTTTGGATGAAGTCGTTCTACCGGAGGTGGGTCCATCCTTCGGTTTCTGAGCTGTGTCTTCAAGGGTCTTCGGATGTGCCGTTGGCGGTAGTTCGCAGTTAAACCAACGTCGCGTGGCATATCCAGGATGCGGCAGGTGAGATCTGAGCGTGTGGATCTCACGCAATTGAAGGTCGCCGGTTCCCGATACAAAAATCGTATCGGTTCCACGCGCCCTGTCAGGCCGCCACCCTCGGGCTTCTTGCCTTTCATGATTACAACCGTTCGCCTGGGGTAAGGACCTCGACTTGATCGTCGGGGTGGACACGGGCCCCCTTGTCATTGGCAGGGTGAAGTTTTTGAATTGTATCGTTGGCTCGTCTGCGGTTTCCATCCAAGCGTGGTGGGGGCTTACTTAAGAAGGAAAGCACGCACCGTTTGGGGATTCTTTACGCCTTCATTCGAACTTGTGCTCAAATCCTCCAAACTTTAGCCTGCTTTTCATCTCTCGCGCCGCTGTGCTGCGATAGAGTTGGGTCTCCGCAGGAGCTGACTTAAGACCGACGGTGATTTGAAGAAGGTTCGGGCCCTCATGGGGTGGTCCAGTAACTTCTTCAACCACCAGGTCTGTGCCGGCAAGCTTCCATTCGAGAAGGAGCACGCCGGTGACATGGTGTACTTCTCCGCGTACACCATGGTGGGACTAATCCCACCCTTCTCCACTTTTCTCTTGATGCTGCTAGACTTATATGGTCTGCAGTTGTACCACCTTGGCCCCCACTCCATTCTTCTGGTGTCGATTTTTGTCCACTTCTGCGAGATGTGGGTAGGCATTCCCTCTGCGTCGAGCTCTTCCACACCTTCTTCACCATCCACACCACCGGCAAGAGTGATGAGTACCTTGGCTTCTATTATTTTGTGAAGCGCAAGAAGTGTTTGTACAAGTACTTGCGGTCGTTCCCTTCTGGAAAGTGGGACGACGTGAAGAAGGATTGGATTGTCATCAGGGTGGAGGATCATGAGAAGTTGGAGCTGCCCGAAGGCCTCCCTAACGTCGACACTGAAGCTTGGAGCGAAGTTCCGGTGTTATCGGACGCCTACAACCCTGCTCTGACCAGGATCTTCCAATGTGTGGAGGGAGGGGTGACTCCCCAGGAAGTATTCTGCAACTTCCTGGTCAACAGGTGGGCTTCGCTGAAGAAGAGGGAGAAGCTTGCCTGGGCCCTCAATAGTGTGATGGACGATGACAGGATCGAGACCGGCTTGAAGCCCAACATGGAGGGTGCAACTTTGGAGTTTCACCTCAAGAAGTTCCAGCATGGCATCGACGTCGAGGGTGACGACTTAACTCCGCCGGCGGCTTTCCTCCCTCTGAACATGGAGGCGGAGTTCAGCAGGGAGCTTCGACAGAAGATGACAGTGCTTGACGACCTCGGTGAAGTTGAGAGGCGTTCGACCACAGGGTTGGCGATCCCCGGAGCTTCCGATGGTGGTCCCCCTTCTGCCTCGAGACAGAGAGTTGAAGTAGTGGGCAAGGGCAAAGAGTTGGTTGAGCCCTCGAGACGTAAAAGGAAGCTAAAGCACTCTGACGGGAGGTCTGTCAGGCCTGCTCCTTCCGCAGTGGCTCCTTCTCCCCGGAGGGGAAGGTCTTCAACGGCGGAAACCACTCCATCATCGTCATCTCCTCGGGGTGCTAGCTCCAGCCATGTGGCTCGAGTACCAGGGCCAGCTGAAGGCTCTGGGTCCGGAGGTCCTTCCCGGTCGAGGGGGGTCTCAACCAAAGTGACGCCGACGGCAGCAGCAAGCTCTGGGGAACCTTCCGGAGCTACTACGGCAGTGGCGACAGGGTCCGGCCCCGAGCGTCCGGGGAAGTGGTTCCGCGCTAGCTGGAGCGGAAGCCTTCCAAGGTAAGTTTGATTTTTTTACCTTGGTTGATTGTTTTTTGTTGTAACTGTGTTTTGAGTTTCTTCATCCTTCATCCATAGAGTGCCGAAGAAAGGGGCTGAAGTTCCGGTTCCTGCAGCAGTAGTTGAGGCTGTGCAGGCGGAGGCTCCGGCTCCAATCCCAGCACCGCCTCAAGAGGTGGCTGAGGCTGCGACAGCTCCAGTGCCGGCTGTCGTGGTCCTGGACCTCGACTCATCCCCAGAAGCTCTCGTGGTAGCTGCGGACCAAGTGAATGAAGATGTACCAGCGGCACCAACCCCGGAGGTTGAAGCTCCGGGTTTGGATGTTGAGATGACGGACGCTCCAGCCTCAGAGCCGGAGGTAGCTGCAGTCCCGGCCCTAGAGACGGATGTTGTTGAAGCCCCGACATGGGAGCCGGTGGTTGATGAAGCTCTGGCGGTAGAGCCGGGTGTTGATGAAGTCCCGACAGTTGAGCCGGGTGTTGATGAAGTTCCGACAATAGAGCCGGTCGTCGAAGAAGTTCTGGCGTCTGAGCCGGTTGCTGTAGAGGTGCCGGTGCCTGAGCCCCTGATGGTCGAAGCGCCAGTGCCTAAGCTGGCGGCGGAGGAGGCGCTAGTGTCGGAGCCGGAAGTGGCTTCAGCTCCGGCCTAACCTTCAGCGCCTGTCCCGGAGGTGCCCGCGCCTGAGCCAGGGTGCCTAGATGAAGTTGTCGGCCCCCTGCCTGAGGGGCCAGTTGTTAATAACCTGGCGGCGGGACCTTCAGAGCCAACTCCAAAGGTCGAAACTTCTGTTGCAGGACCTTCCTCGGCGGCGGTCAAGGCTACCCCGGAGGACGGCCCTAGTGCCTTGGAAACCCATGGAACCGCTCTTGTAGAGTGGGACTCGATTTTTGTCACAGAGAACCCGCTGGAACCAGCAGAGAGGACCCTGACAGGTCTGGACCCGATTCCTCTGTCGTTGTCTATTGACAACGCCTGCTCCAGTCTTCGTCAAGTCCAACTGGCTTTTTACCACGACAGCAAGGCCCTCGAGGAGGAGCGCCAAACTCTTAGGAGGTGGTGCAACCAGCTCCAATTCGAGACCAAGCTGGCGCAGTCGAGGCTGGCTGACGACAAGGAGTGGGTGAAGAATGAGAAGGTTCGGTTGGAGTACTAGGATAAGCTGCTGGACAAGAGGGAAAGCATGGTGTGATCCCTCGATAACCAGTCCCGGGCCATCCACGAACAGGCCGTAGCTACTAATAACGCAGTGAATGATCGCGGTGAGAAGCTCAGTGCCAACCATGACAGCCTCATCAAGCGCCGGGAGACCCTTGAGGAGCGGGAGAAAAAGCTCGAGGATGAAGAGCCAAAACTCCTGGAGCTGCGGGATGACCTCGTGAAGAGGGAGGAGGAGCTTACTCAAAGGCTAACTCTGGGTGACAAGAGTCTCGCGGAGCGCACCAAGAAGCTGTAGGAGCGCTGCGAGAAAGAGGAGAAGAAGGCCTGGTAGCGAGGATAGGACCTCCACAAGAGGGATAATGAAATTGCTGCCAGGGAGAAGAAGGTGCAGGGCCGGGAGAAGGACCTGGTCGACCGCCGGAACAAGATCCACCTCCGGGAGGAGGAGCTCAGTAAACTCGAAAGGCAGGTTGCTGAAAAGATTCAGCAGAATGCCAAATAGGTTGAGCTCCTTGCCCCGGAGAATTCAGAGCTTGCAGCGACCAGAAGATCCTTGGAGGAGATGCGAGGCTTAAGGGTTGCGAAGTCCCATAAAGTTTGGGACTTCCTGGGCAAAGCCAACAACGCGCTCACGTCAATGGGTTTTAGTAACGTGCGTCTGGATGATCCGGAGCCAGAGCTGGGCCAGGCGTTGCAAGCGTTGAGCTCGGCGGGCAACAAGCTCACCAAGGTGGGCGATGTCATCACGGACCAGCTAGAAACCGAGGGACAATCCCTGGCGAAGAACCTCACAGAGTTCATGCTGACGTGCTACAGAAGCCAGGACCCTCACTTCCCACTGGACCTAGTGCTTGAAGGCCCCATCGATGGAGAGGGAGAAGCCGCCAAAGCTAGCGTGTCAAAGGTTGCCCAGAAGGTCGCCTCGTTCTCCCATAGGGTCTAGGATTCTCTCTTTGTACCTCCCGCTTGTATTCTATCTTTTTTTCTCCAATTTTGTAAGCTCTTGTCTCCAGATTAATGAAATCCAAGAATTTTATGAATTTAATTTTTTGTCTTCAACACATTTGTCCCACTTGGCCCCGTGGTAGATGTACACAATTTGATTGTGAACATGTACCAAGAGGATGTAGCACTTTGTTGAAGACTTGCACGCTTCGAACTTGTAGTTTCTAGGTCCGAAGTCGTTGATAGTAGGGGCCTCCTGAGGTTGTCGGAGCTTAGTAGCTCCGGCAGTGACCCTTGTCAACACGTAGAGCATTGACAGTTAGTCCTCTGGAGTTGTCGGAGCTTGGTAGCTCCGGCAGCGACCACTGTCAACACGCGGTGAGTTGACAGAAGACACCACTAGGGAGTCTTCCCACCATCTTTTCTTCACGTTAACGGTTGGCCCCCTGGATTTGCCAAAACTTTGTAGCTCCGGCAATGTCTACTATCAATGTTTGGAACATGGACAGTAGACCATCTTAGGGGGTGTAGGAGCTTTGATAGCTCCGGCTTCATCCACCATCATCATGAGATCTTTTTTTTTCCTGCACACTGAAGTCAAGAAAAACAGTAAAATCCATTTCTTCTCTATAACTCGTTTGCGGCTTACTGTTCTCGAAAGAAAATTTTAGGTCGAACGCAATTCTAAATACAATCAAGTGCATTGGCTTGTTTTCTCCAAGTTCGATCGTTTCTGGACTTGCCTTACTTTGGCCTGCCAGGGTGTAGGTAGAGTGGCGTACTTAAGGTGCAGGACCAGGCTAAGTCGATAGCACACTCCAGACCTAGATTGGCTTGGCAGCATTCAGACGAGTAGACCATTAACAATGTTTAGACTCGGAAGAATTGACAATGCAACTTGAATTATATATGAATTGGCCGAACTAAAGTTTCTTAAGAATTGCGCAACTTTGTTATAGACAAGGAGAAAAATAAAAAATATTGAGCCTATACAAAATAAATGCACGTGGAGTCTGTTTTCACACAATGATATCTTTCATTATAGGTCCGGGGTATGGGGCAAACAAGTACACTCTTAGGGTACGAAACCAGGCTAAGTGTGTTTCGTTTCTCGTTTGACCCAAGGTAGCTAGCTACACTTTTAGTTCTGAGACTGTGACAAGTTTTGCCTGAACTTTGCGGACCTTCCGGGGAAGGTCCGGCTATTCTCCCGGAGGAGCTACCCGACTCTGTACAATGACTCTATAACATACATCACATGTAACTACAGACTCACCTCCGTGATATTAAGCGTAGAACTTACCGAGGTGCTCAATGTTCCAAGGGTTAGGGAGAGGTGTCCCATCCTCGGTTGTCAAGCGAACGCATCCGGGACGGGATACTTTGATCACTTAGAAGGGTCCTTCCCAGTCGGGGGAAAGTTTGTTTAACCCTTCTCTGGATTGTATTCTCCATAGCACCAGATCGCCTTCCTCGAGCTGTTGGCTGTGAACATGCCGTTGGTGATAGCGCCGAAGAGCTTGGCGGTATCGAGCATTCCGGACAGCTGCTCGGCACCTTCCCTCTTCAAGGAGGTCAAGGTCTTCACGTCGAAGCTGGTCCTGCGTGGCATCGTCAAAGGTCCAGACCCAGAGCGACCCCAAGGTGATTTCCGGAGGAAGGACTCCTTCAGCTCCGTACACCAGGAAGAAGGGTGTCTCTCCAGTTGACCGGTTTGGAGTTGTCATGTTGGCCCACAGTGTGGGCGGAAGCTCTTCGATCCAGTTGGCTCCAAGTTTTTTCAGGCACTCATATGTGCGCGGCTTGAGTCCTTTTAGGATTTCTGCATTTACTCTCTCGACTTGACCATTGCTTGCCGGGTGAGCTACAGAAGCATAGCGGACCTGAATGCCGAGGTCTTCACAATATCCTTGGAATGCAGAGCTTGTGAACTGGGTCCCATTATCAGTTATGATCTTGTTTGGGACTCCAAATCTACATACTTTGGACTGCGAGAAGTTGATAGCTGATTGCATGTTTATTGTCACAACTGGAGTTGCTTCCGGCCATTTGGTGAATTTGTCAATGGCAACGTACATGAACTTGTAACCTCCGATGGCTCTTGGGAAAGGTCCCAAGATATCCATCCCCGACATAGTGAAAGGCCATGTAGGAGGTATCATTTGTAGAGGCTGAGCTGGTGTGTGAATTTGCTTTGCATGGAACTGGCATGCTTTGCATTTCTTCACTAGCTCAGTTGCATCCTGGAGTGCTGTAGGCCGGTATAAACCATGTCGAAAGGCTTTACCAACCAGCGTGCGGGAAGACGCGTGGTTCCCACACTCGCCTCCATGGATTTCCGTGAGGAGATCGCAACCCTCTTCCCTTGTAATGCAATGCATTAGGACGCCGTTGGCACCACGCCGGTAGAGATCCCCTTCTACCAGTGTGTATCTTTTAGCCAATCTGACTATCTGGTCAGCGGATACATTATCTTTAGGAAGGAAATTGTCTTTCAAGTAGCTCCAGATCTCCGAGATCCATGCATCGGAACTAGCTTGAGGATTTGAGTCTTGCGTGCTGGGTTGCTCGGAGCTTCCTGCAGCACCTACGACCCTTGATGGACGCCATGGTAACAGGGCCATCGGGACCACTAGCTTCGAGGTGCTGGTCTCGCCCCCTTCGCTCAGTTCGGCAGGCTAAGCTGTAAGTTTAGACAACCCCCGGATGAAGGTTTCATCGGGGGTCGGAGCTCCGGTTGAAGCTTTCGTCGAGAGTTCGTCAGCTTCAGCGTTGTTGAGACGCTGGACATGGCAAAGATCTAGGACGTCGAAGTCCTTTTGAAGCCTCTGGACTTAAAGTAGATATGCAACTAGTTGAGGGTTGTTGCAGCAACATTCACCTTTGACTTGTTTTACAACAAGTTGTGAATCACCCTTTACCAACAGCTGCTTGACGCCATACGATAGTGCCACCTTGAGTCCATAAATTTGTGCTTCATACTCCGCCATGTTGTTGGTCGCCTTGAAGTCAAGGTGCACCATGTATTTAACCTTCTCCCTGGTTGGAGCGAGGAGAAGGATTCCAGCTCCAGCCCCCTGCTTCTGCATGGAGCTGTCAAAGTAGAGAGTCCAGTGAGGCTCAGTGAAGGCCGGAACCTTGGGTTCCGACTTCTGCTCACTCGGCCCCCCAAGATTTGATTGAGAGGGGGTCCATTCCACCATGAAGTCCGCCAATGCTTGACCGGATTCAAGGTCAAACTCGACTAATTCCGCTGCCCACTTTGCAATGTTCCCAGTGGAATTGGGGTTATGCAAGATTGCACGTAGTGGATAAGAAGTTACCACTGAAATCTTGTGGGCTTGGAAGTAGTGACGGAGCTTCCTAAAGGCAATAAGAACTGTGTAGAGCAGCTTATGCACCTACAGGTACCGAGTCTTGGCGTCATAGCTTACTTCGCTGATGAATTACACTGGGCGTTGGACCGTTTGGACCCTCCCGGAGGGGTCCGAATCGTCCTCCTCATCTACTTGGACCCTCCTGGAGGGGTCCGGACCTTGTTTAGGGACCTCCGGGTTCTGGTTGGAGGAACCTGGAACTTCTCCTGAAGTGATCCTTACCCTCCCGTAGGGGTACGAACCTTCTCGTTCAGTAGCAGTGACTTCTTCATTTGAAGGAGATGGATCCTTCAGCATTTCGCCTTGAGGTTCAAAGTCTGGGATCTGGGACCCAGACTTAACTTCAGGTAGCTGTGAACCCTCCCGAAGGGGTCTGGATTCCTGAACTGGAGATGGTTCTGGTCTTTCCGCAACTAGGACCATGCTGACAACTTCGTCAGTTGCCGAAATGTAAAGCAGGAGTGGCTCACCAGGGTTCGGAGCTACCAAGGTTGGTAGAGTGGTGAGGAGCTGCTTCAGCTTCTGGAATGCCTTTTTTGCTTCGTCAGACCATTGGAATGGTCCAGACTTTCTCAATAGCTTGAAGAAGGGTAGCGCCCGTTCCGCCAGTCTTGAGATGAACCAGCTGAGGGCAGCTAGACATCCAGTCAGCTTCTGGACGTCCTTGATGTGGGCTGGTGGCCGCATGTCTTCTATAGCTTTTATCTTCATCGAGTTTGCTTCTATTCCTCGGTGGTTCACCAAGAAACCTAGAAGTTTTCCGGAGCTAACCCCGAAGACACACTTGTCTGGGTTCAGCTTCGTGCGAGTGACTCGCAACTTGTCGAAGACAGCTTGCAAGGTATCAAGGAATGACTCATTGTTCTTGATCTTGACAACGATGTCATCGACATACACTTCCACTACATCTCTAATAAGCTCTCCAAAAGTTTTGTACATAGCTCGTACAAATGTTAAAGAAGCGTTTTTGAGACTGAATGGCATGGCAGTGTAACAATATAATCCATCTACTGTGATGAAGGAGATATGCTCTTCATCTTCCCTAGACATTCTGATTTGATGGTACCCAGAATATGCGTCTAGGAAACACATTAATTCACACTTGGAGGTGGAATCCACTATCTGATCTATTCTAGGTAGTGGAAATGGATCTTTCGGACATGCCTTATTTAGTGTAGTGTAGTCGATACACATCCGAAGCTTCCCGCTGACCTTGGATACAACGACTGGGTTTGCCACCCATTTTGGGTGGAAGACTTCTCGGATGAATCCAGCTTCAAGCAACTTCTTCACTTCTTGACGTATGAAGTTTTGTCGCTCTACAGATTGCTTCCGGGGCTTCTGGTGTACAGGCCAAGCGTCGGAATAAATCTTCAAATTATGCTCGATCACTTCCCTAGGGATCCCAGGCATTTGTGACGATTGCCAGACAAACACGTCGACGTTAGCCCGGAGGAAAGTGATGAGCGCGAGTTCCTATTTGTCATTCAGACCTCCTGATATACGGGTGATCTGAGCGGCGTCGGAACTGATTTGGACGACTTTGACGGGAATGTCGGTGTCGCCGCTTGGTTGCACGCGAGTGCGGGGGTTGAGCCTCGATGACGAATGCTCTGGGGTTTCGAAGCTTGCTCCTTTCTGGATTCTTCCTCCTACGCTGTAGCAAGCGCGTGGAGTTCTTCCCGAGCTGTCACTCCGGCGGTGCGATCTCCACGGATCTAGAGAACACTGGCTAGTGTTGGCATCTTCAACACCAAGTAGCCATAATGAGCAGCAACCATGAACTTGTATAAGGCTGGCCTGCCCAAAATGGCGTTGAAGGGTAAGTTGATTTGCGCCACGTCGAAGATCAACTTCTTAGTGCGGTAATTCTTCCGGGTCCCGTAGGTCACCGGAAGAGTAATTGCACCGAGTGGGGTTATGGCCCTCGAACCTACTCCGGAGAAAGGTCGGGAGGGGAGAAGGTCCAAAGGTCGGAGCTGAAGCTTGACAAAAGCTTTGAAGCTTATGAGGTTCAGCCCCGAACCTCCGTCCACCATTACATGGTGGAGTTGGATGTTGTTGATGGTCGGAGATACCATCAATGGGGGTTGGCCAGCTCCGATCATATTCTGAGGGTAGTCTGATGCATCGAATGTGATGGTAGTGTCCATCCACTTCTGGTGCGGCTCCGTTCTGGCAGTAGGAGCTACTGAGGCCATATCTCGCTGCATGGTCTTAAGGACACGGCAGGAGGTGATGTCCCACGAACCACCAAAGATGGTGTTCATGGTTTTCCGACGTTTGTTGTCGGAGACGTCAGATTCATCGTCGACAAAGGTGTAAACATCCTTCAAGACCTTTTTAGGGTCCTGAAAGCCTAACTCCTCTTCAGCCGGAGCTTCATCGACTTTCTGTTTCCCTTCCCTTTGAGGAAAAGGAACTTCTTCCCGGCGCTTGTTGTAGCGCTCGGTAAGGTTCTGGACCTCCCGACAGTCTTCCAGATTGTGGCTGTTCGACTTGTGTATTGGACATCACATCTTGGAGCTACCACCGTCTTCAGATGACGGTCGAGGCCATTTCTCGGGGCGTGGCCCCCGGCCGCCCGGAGCTGCAGCAGCTGCAGCAGTTGGTGTGCCGGCCGACAACTTTTTCTTGCTGTTGGACTTTTTCTTCTTTTTACCACTCCTGGAGGTAGTGGCTTCACCCTTGGAGGATTTTTTGTTGTCCTCCATAGGTGGTTGGGAGTGCATTTCATGGCCCTCCGCAGATTTGGCGCATTTATCTACCAAGATGAAGAGTTCCGTGACGCTGTTGATCTCCTTGGTCGCCAACTTCTCCAACATCTTCTTATCTCGTACACCCTGTCTGAATGCCACAATAGCAGAGGCGCTGGAGATAGAAGGAATAGTATTTCGTACCTGGGAGAACCTCTGGATGAAGGATCGCAGGGACTCTCCCCCCTTCTGCTTGACAGCAAAAAGGTCCAGTTCAGTGCCTGGTCGGGTGTATGAACTCCTGAAATTGGCGGTGAACTGTTGGCACAGTTCCGCCCAACTGTTGATGGAGTCAGGTGGAAGGCTCATGAACCAGGACCTGGCAGTCCCAGTCAAAGCCACGGGGAAGTAGTTGACCATTACGACCTCGTTGCCTCTAGCCGCAAGGATTGCGGTGGAGTAGGGATTGACTGTCCCGTCAAATTTCTCCGGCAGGTGAGGCCAGAACTTTTGTGGCCATCTGACCATGCGTAGGTGCATGGCCAGGACAGAACAGCCTCCTCCTACTCTCTCGGGAGCAGGACTGTCTTGAGCCTATCGCCTTTCGCGAGTGCGCTCAATATGGACGCGGCCATCCTGTTGACGGTAACGACGATCAAGCTCCGCCCGAAGGTCGTGAGTTGAAAGCCTGGTTACCGTATGGGTGTGTCGCGCCCCGGAAGGCAGCGACATCACTTGTTAAAATGCAGCACGCCTCCTATGTTGGGAAGCGTGCGGACCAAGTCTGTCCGACACGGTCTGATGCTGTGATGGGGCCCGCCCCGAGGGGGGAGGACCTTGGTTGCTGATGCGATCGACTGCTGCTGCAACCAAATGTTCCACATCAACCCTCCACTGCTCCATTGCACCCTGGGATGCACCTGGAGGTGGTGGGCGTTGGAGAAGAGCACGCGCGGCATGGAGCGCGTGTTCAGGGTTGTTGTTCACTGATGTCGTGACTGACGTAGACGCCCCATCCCGCTGTCCAGCTTGATTCGCCAGTGCGGACGGTGGCGGCGGTGGCATGGCTCCTACTGGAGCCACAACACTTACTGGCGGCTACATGTTGGAGGGATTGCCTCCAGCAGGTTGCACAGCAGGGTTGCCGTTGGACGATTCAGCAGTAGAGTTCACCATCTTTGAATCTCGAGCACACCCCTACCTGATGCGCCAACTGTCGGAGTGTTGATCTGGCAATTCTCCCGGTACTACTATTGGTATCCCGGAGAGTTTGTAGTTCGGTATTAGGCGCGCAGAGATTCAGAACACGATGACAAATAGACACAAGGATTTGTGTTGTTCGGGCCGCCTGAGCGTAATACCCTACTCCACGGGTGTGTAGTTGTTGTATTGAGCGTCTAGGAGTCGAGAGTTCCCAGAGCGTGAGAGTGTCAGAGGAGTCCAGAGAGAACTTCTGTGTATCATCGACCAGTCCTTTTATAGTACAAGGATTGGTCGTTACACAGTTAGCCTGGCCCGACATGTGGCCCTAGCGGTTATTAATGCTTAATACACAATTAATGAGGTTAATTCCCCTTAATAGCATGGTAACAGGCCTTGACAGTGCCATTACTGGTATTAAGGGCCTTCCGATCGTGAGCCATTAATATGGTATTAATGACACATAATTGGGTCTTGAAGTCTTTGATTGCCCCTTGAAGGTCCGAGCCGTTGGGGGTCCACCAGTATGATTGTTGAGGCTGAAGGTCCGGCAGTTGGATACGTGGCAGCTTTGGAGCTTTCTGTCTGGGACGGGTAGGTCTAGTGTAGATGTACACGTGTCGGGACCGGAGCTTCCCTCTGTCAGGGGTTAGGTCCGGGGGTGCCGCACAGGTGTTTATCCCGGAGCTATCCCATGTGTAGGATGTAGGTCCGGTTGTAGTATACACGTGGCAGCACCGGGACTAACCATAGATGGGAGGCAGGTCTGGTCCCGTATGACACATGGGGCCTTCGCAGATCTTCAACTCAGACAGGTGAAGTTCCTTTGGTCTTTTTGTAGTCCCAGGGGATATACAGTACGCAGGGTACCGACAGATGCCCTTGCTTGGATCCTCATTTTCTTCATATTCTACAAACATTCTTCGTTCTCCGGTCATATGGTTGGTGCATCCACTGTCTAGCACCCATTTTGCTCCACCGGAGGAGTAGGCCTGCAAGAATAAATTATGTCTTGGTTTTGGTACCCAAGCTTGCTTGGTTCCTTTGAGGTTAGTCACAAGAGATTTGGACACCCACACATGGGACTTGGTGTTCCCATGGCGTGGCCCAACATATTTGGCATGCACTTTACCAAAAGCATTTTTCATAAGAACATAAGATGCATCAAAAGTTCTAAATAATAATTGTTGCTCATATGTGTTAACGTTTTTGAACTTATCAAAATTGTTAGGTTTTCTAACTTGAGGGGAGTTTCCCTTCACAAATACAATGTGCCCCTTGTTATTCTTATGGTTTCTAGCATTTTGCTTTCACCATAGGAATACCCAATGCCATATTTGACATTAGGAGGTCTTGTGGCCAAGTATGCACTGTGTGCATACTTGAACTTCTCCTTGTCAAATATGCCACCACGGTAAGGATGCTTATCCTTGGTCGAGGTTTACTTGTCCTTCAAGCTAGTATCAATTTTAGCACATGCACAAGTAGTAGTAGGTCCAGTTTTAAGCGGTTGAGAAGGAGAGCTTGAAGAGGATGAAGGTTCAATTTTCTTGAGTGATTCAACTTGTACCTCAAGGATCTTGTTAACTTTGGTTAAGTTAGCAAGTTCATCCTTGATGATAGCATTTGAGTCGCTTAACTTAAAGCAAGCTTCCTTGCTTGAAGCTAGCTCAAGTTCAAGTGACTTGCTTCACTCCTTTTCAAGTTTAAGGAGATTTTTTATCTTAAGATACTCCTCCTTTTGAAGGATGATCATATCTTCTTGTCGATCAACAAGCTCCTCCTTATCAATAAGTTTATCCACTAAGAATTTCATTCTTGCGGCATTTTTCTTATAAAGGCCAACAAACATATCTTCATTATCACTATTGGCATCACTATCACTAGAGTAAGAATGCGAGAAGGAAGACTTAGATTTTACCTTTCTTTTACCTTCCCTCGCCATGAAACATGTGTCATTGTTCTTCCTTGCGCCAATAGTTGGGAAGAGGGTGGATTTCTTCGTTGTCTTCTTGATATCTATGCTAGCCATCTCCTCTTCCTCTTCAGACGAGGACTCATCATTTGAGTCCCACTCATTTCCTAGGTGTGCCTGTCCAGCTTGCTTTTTCTTCTTGAAGAACTTCTTAGGTTGAGGCTTTGTTTACTTGATCTTCTTCTTGTTTTCTTCATATGAGCAATCAACTATAAAGTGGTCATATTCACCACAGTTATAGCAAGCCCGCCTCAACTTTGGTCTTGACTTTTCTTTGTGTTTTCCTTCACTTGATTTACCCCCTTTTCTTCTCTTCATCATCCTCTTGAATTTCTTCATGAAGAGGATCATGTCTTCCTCATCTATGCCGCTGCTGTCATCATCGTTGTCATCTTCATCTTGAGCCTCTCGAGCTTCTTTTGACAAGGGCTTGCAAGTGGATTTTAAAGCGTCCCTTTTCTTCTTTGATGAGGTGAGGTCGGCAATCTCCTTGACATGTTTTTCTTGCTTCTCCATCATTTTGAAGTTGATGATCTTTCCAAGCAATTCATCCGGAGTCATTTTCTTGTACCCGGTGCTTTCTCTAATCATCGAGCACAGGGTAACATTGCAAGGCATGAAAGCTCTAAGTATGAGCTTCACCACCTCGTGATCGTTCCACTTTTTACTTTCATATGCTCGAACCTTGTTGATGAGAGTCTTCACCCGATTGTACATGTCTTGCGGCGACTCATCTTCTTCTATGGCGAATCTTCCCAATTCGCCTTAGATCATTTCGATCTTTGCCTCTCACACATGACGATCGCCTTCATGTGCAGTTTGCAATGTGTCCCATATTTCCTTTGCAATCTCGACCATCCACCTTGGTGAACTCGTCCCGACTTAGTGATGATGTGATGACCGCTACAGCTTGAGCATTCCGATGAATTGCTTGCTCTTGGCTTGGTATGAGCTCTTCATCGTCGTCTGGGATATCTATACCTGTGCACACTATATGCCACAAGTTGGGGTTAAGTGAGATTAAATGCATTTTCATGTTTTGCCTCCACATTGAGTAATCATTGCCATCAAAGTGTGGGGCTTTTCCTAGAGGAATAGACAAATAATGGCTACTGTTATAATTTAGACGATCGTAGTTGAAAGGATATCGGGAGTAGTCGGTGTGACTACTCCCCTTCTTCTTCTTCTCGTCCTCGATCTCCATTTTCCCTTTGGAGAGGGCTTTCTTCCTTAGGAGCGCCTTGAGTTCAAGCATCTCCTCATCATCATCCTCGAAGTCCTGAATGGCATCGAGGAGCTTCTCCAATTTCTGAGCCTTCTCATCTTCAACCTTATCTTGGTTGAGGTTCTTGTGCACGTCCTTCATGTCCGACAGTTTCTCTTCGAGCGGTTAGTCTCCTTTTGAAGAGTCCTGCCCTGATACCAATTGAATGTGGCCTAGAGGGGGGGGGGGCGAATAGGCCTTTTTTATTTTTAGCCGGAACCTGCAACACTCAGCAATTTGATCAAATACCGAGAAATTGGACTAGTCCGGTAGTGTGCGGACTAGTCCGGTGCGTGCGGACTAGATTGATCAAGTTAGATCAATGATCTCAATCTAAACACTCCACGCAGTGGAAATTAAGATGTAACTAGAGTATGTTGCTTCAATTAAACTTAGTAAAGCACGATAATCTTTAGTTTCAAGGTTTTAATGTAAGATATGCAAGATCAAGTAAACCCTAGAATGTGATATGAAAAACTAAGAACAAGATTGACACAAGATTTTATCCCGTGGTTCGGTTCCCACAGTAGCAACCTACGTCCACGTTGAGGAGCCCACGAAATGGTCGGGTCTTCACCAACTCTAACCTCATCGAATTACCACAAAGGCCAATTCTCTTCCACTATCACAAAGGGGTAATATAACTGTGTTCAATGGGCCTTCTCACAAGTTGAGGGCTCCCCAAGATTACAAATCAAAACACCACCAAGACACACTCGTAATATCTGCAATGAAACAACAAGAGTGTGCGAGAGAATCAAACCCAAGAGCTAAAAACTTGAAGAATAGTGTCTCTCGTTTGATATAATGTTAATCCTCAAGGATTTGATCTTTCTTGCGTTGGATTGTGTGGAGAGACGTGTTTTCTAGGCTCTTGGAGGGTGTGATGGCGCAGGCAGTCGAGAGATATCATAGTTGGGCCGTCCACCTATATTTATACTAGGGTTTCCAAGGGTTACCATTAGGGTTTTCAAAGTCTAGACTAGTCCGTGGTGGACTCCGGACTAGTCCGATGTGCGGCGTGTGGGAAACCCTAAGTGCCTCGAATTATCAGACTTGTCTAGCCAGGGGAGGACCAGTCCGTTTTTATCTTTAGAAATGTTCGGACTAGTCCGACACATATCGGACTAGTCCGGTGTGGTGAAACCCTTAGTGAATTTAGGACAAGTCCGCATTTGGAGGACTTGTCTGATTTTAGTCAGAGAGGTTATCGGACTAGTACGGATATTATCGGACTTGTCCGATTTCGTGCAAAGCTGTGAAGTGTTGAGGACTAGTCTGCACTGGGGAGGACTAGTCTGATTTTAGTTAAAAAGATATCGGACTAGTTCGTGGTGATATCAGACTAGTCCGGTCTATGTAAACCTGGACTATGCAGACAAGTCCGCACTGGGAGGACTTGTCTTATTCTGAACAGAGGGATTATCAGACTAGTTCGGGGTATATCAGACTAGTCCGGACCTGTATGAATTTGTGCAGTGAATGAGTTTTCTTGTGCTTGAGCTCTTGGGGTGTGTTTCTCCAACACACTCTATACACAATGATCTAGTCTACTCAGCTCTTGAGCTCTTTCCCATATAGATCCTCATTCTCCTTTCTTTTTGCTCTTTCTTCATAATTTCATTAAAACCTGCGCTCATCTCAACAATCTGGTTAAGATCTCATTTGTTTGTCATAAATCAACCAAAAACCACAAGGGATGCCTGAATGCACTTTCACCAAGGCCTCGAATCTAGCTTCTAGCTTCTTGACATGTATCAGATTTGCCGCGAGCTGTGGGTCATTGCAGCAGCACTCACCCCGGACTTGCTGATGATCAGCTGGGAGTCTCCCTTGACCAGCATCTGCTGGACACCGACACCCTGCGCAGCTGTGAGTCCGAAGATGAGGGCTTTGTACTCTGCCATGTTGTTGGTGGCATTGAAGTCGAGGCGCACTACGTACTTGGACTCCTCCCCTGTTGGCAAGGTGAGCAGTACACTGGCCCCGACCCCTTGCTTCCTTGAGGATCCGTCGAAGAAGAGCGTCCAGTGAGGTCCAGTAAGTACCAGAGCCCTAGGCTCCGGCTCGCTGATCTTCTGGCCCCCTAGGTTGCTCTGTGAGGGGGTCCATTTGACAACGAAGTCCACCAGAGCTTGACTCTTGATTGCATGTTGTTGCAAGAAATCAAGTTCAAACTCCGCTAATTCAGCCGCCCACTTGGTGATATTGCCAGTTGCGTTCGGGCTGCGTAGCACTGCTCCCAGTGGGAACGATGTCACCACTAATACCCGGTGTGCCTGAAAATAATGGCGGAGCTTCCTCCACATGATTAGCATCGCATACAGCAACTTGTGCACTTTGAGGTACCTTGTATTTGCCTCATGCAAGACTTCGCTGATGAAGTAGACCGGGCGTTGGATGGCCCGTAACCTTTTCGGGGAATCTGGCTCATCTTCTTCCCTCTGCTCCTGGTCCAGCGACTCCATGTCTCCTGGGCCTGGTGCTTCCTTTGGGGGCTGGGACCCAAAGGCTTCTTGGCTTCCAGGGATCCCTAGAGGGACCCGGTGATCCTCCGGGGGCTGGGACCCAGAGGATCCTTGGTCTACGGGGCCCCCTTGGGGGACCCAGACGTCCTCTTGGGGCTGGGACCCAAAGGCTCCTTGGTCTCCGGGGCCTCCTAGGGGGACCCTGACATCGTCTGGGGGCTGGGACCCAGAGGCTCCTTGGTCTCCGGGGCCCCCTTGGGGGACCCGGACGTCCTATGGGCGCTGGGACCCAGAGGCTCCTTGGTCTCCGGGGCCCCCTTGGGGGACCCGGACGTCCTCTAGGGGCTGGGACCCAAGGCTCCTCTGTCGTTGGGGCCCCCTGCGAGATCCGAGCCCTGGGGCTCAGAATCAGCTGTAGGGCCTCCTTCCTTTTGTTGGTGCTGCTGGTGACCGGTCTGCTCTGCAACCAAAACCATGCTTACCACTTCTGTTGTGGCGGCGATGTAGAGGTACAGGGGCTCCCTGGGCTCCAGTGCCACCATTATTGGCAGCATCGTCAGCTGCTGCTTTAGCTCGCAGAACACCTTCTCCGCTTCTTCTGTCCAGAAGAACAGTCCAGACTGGCGCAGGAGTTTGAAGAATGGGAGGGCCTGCTCAGCCAGCCTAGAAATAAATCGGCTTAGCGCTGCCAAAAACACTGCAAGCTTCTCCACATCCTTGATGCGGGCTGGGGGTCGCATCAGCTCCACCGCCTTGATCTTTTCTGGGTTGGCCTCAATCCCTTGGTGTGAGACCAGGAAATCAAGGAGCTTCCCAACTTTGACTCCGAACACGCATTTGTCGAAATTGAGCTTTGTGCGTGTGGTTCGCAATCTATCAAGGACTAGGGCGAGGTTTTCTAGTAATGATGTATGTGACTGGATTTTTACTACAATATCATCGACATATACCTCTACTTGGTCCCGAATGAGGTCCCTAAATGTTTTATACATAGCTCGTACAAAGGTGGGGAGGGCATTCTTAAGACCGTAAGGCATGGAGACATAGCAGTAAAGGCCATCTACGGTTATAAATGTGGTATGTTCTTCGTCCTCTCTAGACATTGGGATTTGGTTGAACCCTAAATATGCATCTAGAAAGCATAGCATATCACACCCTGAAGTTGAATATACGATTTGATCAATTTTAGGGAGAGGGAAGGGATCTTTTTGACATGACTTGTTGAGGTTGGTGTAGTCAATGCACATCCGAAGCTTACCACCAGCTTTGGGGACGAAAACCGGATTGGCCAGCCATATGGGATGGTGGACCTCCCGTATGAAGCCAGCATCGAGGAGCTTCTTGATCTCCTCGCGAATGAAGTTCTGCCGCTCGATGGACTGCTTACAGGGACTCTATTGTTATGGTCGTGCATTGGGGTAGATCTTCAGACGGTGCTCAATCACTTCCCTAGGGATGCCTGGCATCTGCGACGGTTTCCAGTTAAAGATGTTGAAGTTAGCTTGTAGGAAAGTAGTGAGCGCCGATTCCTGCTCGCTGTCCAGACTCCTCGTGATACGGGTGGTCTGAGCCGCATCAGAGCCAATCTGGATTGTCTTGATGGGTACGTCGTCATCGTCGGAGGGCTGCACTCGTGGTGCAGTGGCGCGGCTGTGAGCGCGTGGGTCTGGTGAAGGCTTACTCAGCTCAGCATCACTCAGGACAGGTGTTGGGACCGTTGCCAACGCTCAGATATTTTCCAAGACCATCACCGCAGCAGCACAATCTCTGCAGATCTTGAGGACACCGGAAGGTGTCGGCATCTTGAGGATGAGGTAGACGTAATGGGCTACTTCCATGAACCGGTACAGGGCTGGCCTGCCGATAATGGCATGGTAGGGGAGGCTAACCACCGCGACGTTGAATAGGATATTCTCTGTCCCGAAGTTCTCGGGTGTCCCTAGGGTCACCCGGAGGTGGATGCAGCCGTACGGGATAACACTCTCTGATCCTACCCCCGAGAATGATCTTGTCGGGGCAAGCTCAGACACGGGGATCTTAAGCTTGTCGAAGGTCGCAGGCTGATTAGGTTGAGGCCGGCTCCACCATCTACCAGGACGTGGTAAAACTTTACATTGGCAATGGTGGGGGCGACGAGGAGGGGCAGCTGCCCGGCTCCCGCCATGTTCTCGGGGCAGTCGGAGGCGCCGAAGCTGATCGCTGTCTCCATCAATTTGTGATGCAGCGCCGAGGCATGCGTAGATGTTGACGAAGTCATTGCCTGACACAGGGTCTTGACCACATTCCCGGAAGCAGGTTCCCAAGATCCTCCAAAGATGACGTGGAGTGCTTTGCGACGCTCGTAGTCGCTGTTGAGGTCGAAGTTCACAACCTGGTGTACCATTTCCACGGCACGTTCCGGCCTTTGGAACTCCTTCTCCACGTGTTTGTCGACATGATGGTCGACCTTTTGTGGCTTGATCTCGGCGCAACTCTCAGGCTCTATGAACACCGTGGTTGGTGAAAGCGCTACCACTTTTTTGAGGGAAAAAGCCCCTACCCGGCGCGCCAATGTCGAAGGGTCAATGCGACACTTCCCCCAGATCTGCTAAGGAGCAGCCCGCAGAGGTTCTTGTTCGGCGGGGCTTAGGCCTAAAACTAGTTTTCTAGCGGAAGAGTATGAGACCATCGAGTTTTGACGTGGTTCGGGTGTTCGGCGGGGCTTAGGCCTCAAACTAGTGTTCTAGTGGAAGACTATGAGACCGTCGAGTTTTGACGTGGTTCGGGCCGCAAGGAGCGTAACACCCTACTCCATGGTTGATTGTATTGCTTGGTGAGTGTGAATGCGAGTGTGTGTGTATCGGGGATTCTGAGGCTTGTCCTTGTAGCGTGACGGTCCGGGCCTTTTATAGTCAAGGTTGGATGCCTTACAAGTGGGGTCACAGGGCCCGACAGGTGGTCTCGGGACGATCTTATCCTAAGAGATCTAAGGTTTCTTCTGTAAGCTTGCTCTGATCGCGGACGTGAGGACTCGCCGTCTTGCCGCCCGAGTCGTTAGTAGCCCATGCGCCATTGCTGATATTGGCAGGGAATGTCCCATCAAACTGTCTCTGGCGTCGTAAGCTACCCACTTGGCAGAGGGGGATAGGCTTGCGGCGCCTTCACTGTGATGCGATTAGTCATAGCGGTACCTGATATTAGGCGTGCGCTGCATCATGCGCCTGGGGAAGCCGCGTATCTTCAAGGCTTGATGGAGACAAGGTGCACTGTCCTCTTAACTTCCCCACTATCTTCTCAGGGCAAGTGGACTGAGCATGCGGCGCTGGGGAGCTCTCCGCCATGGTGTAGGCCATGCCCGTCTTGTGGGCCACGTGGCAGCTCGGGAGCTCACCTCCGTGGGGGAGGCCAGGTCTCACCCCGCGGGCCACGTGGTAGCTCGGGTGCCCGCCTTCGCCGGGGAGATCGGGTGTTGACTTCATGGGCCACATGGCAGCTTGGGAGCTTACCTCCGTGGGGGAGGTCAGGTCTCGCCCCGCGGGCCACGTGGCAGCTCGGGTGCTCTCCTCCGCTGGGGAAATCAGGTCTCAACTTCGTGGGCCATGTGGCAGCTTGGGAGCTGACCTCTTCGGAGGAGGTCGAGTCCCATCCTGCTGGACACGTGGCTGCTTAGGAGCTTGTCGTCAAGGTGGAGCTGGGCTCCCCCTTTAGGATGTCTCGTGGGCACCCCGGACTTCCCATCAGAGGCCGACGGGTCCAGGTTTCTTTGAACACGTGGCACCCTCGGAACCTATCCCTGTTGGGAGGTGAGGTACCTAGGTGGCTCTAGCTTCTGCGCGAGGGTACCCAATATGCTGGGTACCGACAGGGACCCACTTGGAAGTCACCACAAGAAAGCACATACCATTTGGAGGACTTACCAGGTCGGTCGACCCCCGTAGTCGGCCGACCTGGTCTTTCATCTAAACTCGGTCAGCTTTCACGTGTTTGCTCCTCCCGGCTTCAAGAAGTCTTTGATGACTGATTTGAGCGCTTTTGGTGGCGAGAACCGACCCTTCTCTAAACTATAAATAAGATCCCTCACCCTTCACTTCAACACACACCACTTGAGTATCATTCTATTGTATACACTAGTTCACCTAGTTCCTTAGTTGAGGTTAGGCTTTAGAGAGGAGCCTCTAGTCCCAAGTCCAAATTGGGAATGGTATGGATCATGTATCTTCTCTTATATTTGTGACTCTATGCATAATAAAGATATTAATTTTGGTCTTCTTTTATTTATATACTTGGATGAAGCTTTTCTTGTTTGATTGTGGATTCCATGTATGTGGTAGGAGTAGTATTTATGAATATGCCATAATGATCATAACTTATCGTCATAAACACTACAAAGATCCATTATAGTCTAATTAGTTATGATATGATCATGTTGATTTGAATAACTTATGCTATGTCTCAACATTGGTTCAACGATGTTTAGGTTAGTCATTGCCTTAGAGAGGTACTTGTACTTGATCCTCTAAGGTATTTACTTAGTATGCTATTAGCATGGTGCCAAGATAGTAAGTAGCGTTGAATGTTCCTTAGACCCACAAATTGAATAGGTAGGCAGTAGGTGGTGACAACCCTATATGTCCTTTGTAATCCTCCACGTTCGGCTAAGCCACAAGCTTTTGGCATGAGTCATCCTAGTATTGCTAGGGATAAACCCCGTGCCTGATATGTTGAACAATTTAGCATAAGGATTCACCATTGATATGCTCATTAGTATATAACCTAGGCTATGTATATGTATATTAGAAGCATTGTAGGAGTAACTCTCCAACTCTTAGTCTAATCTCCATTAGGACCTATTTACCCTTTAGAATATATTGTTGAGGTGTGTGTCACACTACCCATATTATCAACTTATCCCTGTCTTGATAATTGATTAGTATCACATAACTTGATGATAAGAGTAGTGTCTACTTTACTCCATTGCCTTCTTTTGGGATAAATACGGTACCTTTGGAAATACTCTGGGGTGAAATGCTACACGACAGTCTCCGTGCACTTGCGGACTCTTATCTGTAATGTAAGAAACGTCAACATCTCAATAAAGTGTTGTAGTTATCGGACTAACATGCTTCATAACGTGCTAATCATAGACACGGGATGTGCTTTTACGAGGGACATGCAACACTAATGGTTCAAGTTGGCCGAACAGATCAGTGTGTATAGCGGAGAAATAGATTGGACTGTCTGATTTGATTAGTGACATGCTAATCTTGCATGATTGTAACACCCTCATTTTCATGCATAATGCATTGCATACATCTTGATACATGTTTAACATAAAGCAACACAAAAAGGAACAAGATTAAAATGAACTTAGGCTTAATCACAGATTTAAATTAGTTAGGGTACGGACTCGTACAGCTTGAAATCCGGACTAGTTCGGTGTCCCTGTTCTCTTTCAGAAAATTCAGGTTCTTCAGAGCCCGGACTTGTCCAACACATTGCACGGACTAGTCCGTTTAAGTCTCTAATGTTTTTTCCGAACTTGTCAGATTCCCAACAGACTAGTCTGATCTCGCCAAAATTTCAGTATGGGTCAGTTTTTTTCTATGAACCCCGGACTTGTCTGACCATGCATACGGACTTGTCCGAAAATGCCTCTTTCCATAACGGACTAGTCTGGTCCCCCGTGCGGACTAGTGAAAGTGCATCTAGGATCCCCGTGGGTTTTGGATGATTGATGATGACAATTAAGTGACTAATGAGCTCGGTGATCTTAAGCACAAGTGTGGACTAAGTGGAAGCACAATCCCTCAAAAAGGAAAAAGATGGAAACGGCGATGTCAACTCGAAAAGGAGAAACTAGGGTTTCTAGTGTGTCGAGTTTAGACTAGCCAAATTTGTGTGAGGATGTGTGTGTAAAGTGCATTGAGATCAAGTTGGGAGCTCAAAGCGGTTTAGAGGTCAAACCTATTGAGAGAAGAGAGTTGGGAGTAGTCTGGCAGTAGGGCCGGACTAGTCCGTGCAAGTGGCCAGACTAGTCCGCCCCTGGCCAGCCAAGTCCGTTTTCGGCCGGACCAGAAGGATTTGACTGATATCGGACTAGTCCGTATTGGGACGGACTAGTCCGGGTAGCCGTGAAGTGGGTTTTGGGGACTAAGTCCCAAAACCACGGACTTGTCCGTTTTAGTCCAGACCAAGAGGTCCTGACTAAGATCAGACTAGTCCGCCCTGGGGTCCAGACTAGTCTGTGATTGAGAGAAGGCGGTGTTTCAGAGACTAAGTCTGGGAAGGCCGGACTAGTCCGTGGTCTTCAGACTAGTTCATTTTCACACGGAACAAAAGGTTCTTTGTGAGATCGGACTAGTCCGGTGAGGGCCGGACTAGTCCGTTGTTGAAGTGACCGTTTGAATTTGAAGTTTGGCGGGTAGTGTGACGATTGCCGCGCAGTGCGACAGTTGTCAGGGGCGTCAGTGGTCCCTAGGCCGGACTAGTCCGGGTTGTAGGCCGGACTAGTCCGCCCATCTACTGAAGTCAATAGTATGGGCTTGGGACCTCTATAAATAGAGGACCCCTGGGTTCATTTGAACCATCCTTTGAGCAAACTGAAACCCTAGCGCCGCCACAGCAACCTTGAGCCTCCAAAAGCCTCCTTCTTACCTACATTCCCTCTAAAACTAATCCTTGTGTGGATTAGGGTTTAGTGAGGAGAAGAAGAGGAAGAACACCGCTCTTTGGCTCTCGGTTTGATCTCTTGCACTTTGTGAATCTTTGTGACATGTGGCTTGAGTCAATCTTTGTGATTTGCAATTGTAATTGTGGTGGGAGCCTCAGATTGTGAGAAGCCCCAACGAACTTGCATTCATTCTTTGTGATAGTGGAGAACCAAGTTAGGCTCGTGCGGTAAACTTGGTGAGGGAAGGGTTGTTGAACCCGGTCCTTTGTTGACTCCTCAACGAGGACGTAGATTCCTTGTGTGGGATCGAACCTCGGGATAAAATCCTCGTGTCACTTGTGTTCCTAGTTTTCATTCATCACTTATTTCTTCTAGTGTTAGCTTTACCGGTTTTGCTCATCACCTTTGCTATATTGTGACTCTTAGCTTCATACTTGCCATATAACTTGTTAAGGCTCACTAAGTTATTCTAACAAACTTTGCATCACAAGAATTGGACTAAAACCTGTTAGAAACCCTTTTTAGGTTTTTCCCTGTAGGTGGACCGGACTAGTCCGCCCCTGGACCGGACTAGTCCGCCCCCCGTGTATTAACTTCGTTTTATTAAGTCATTTCAGGTTGATTAGCCTATTCACCCCCCTCTAGGCAACTTTTAATTGGTACCAGAGCAGGACTCTACCAAAAGAGTCTAACAACTCGGAGAGAAGATGGCTGGAGTGGGGTACGAAGAGAGAGATCCGGGCTCAGAGGGCACACAAGCGCCAAGAAAAGTATCTTAAGGCGGTGTGCGACAAGCTGGAGGTCCCTATGTCTTCCCCGGAGGCGAGCGATGGGGAGATCACTCCTTTCCCCAACTTCACCGCCGATGAGCTCTCCTAGCTCCAAGAGGACGGAAGCTCTTCCCGGATAGCTCCTTCGGCTCGTGCCTCCGATGATGACGATGAGGAACAAGAGGACCCGGAGGCCACGGAGAGCGACTCCTGCGACGACGACGATGATGAGGAAGACGATGACTAGACTTCGAGGTCGTGTTTCCCTTCTTCTTTGCCCTTTTTGGTGTCTTGATGCCAAAGGGGGAGAGATAGTTGGGAGTCAGTCAGGAGAGATAGTCATTATGGGGGAGTGTTAGAAAGGTTGGGCAAGGGTTTTTAGGTGTGGAGAGTCGAGTGTAGTTCTTTTTTTGGATCCATGGACATGTTGCACTCCTTTATTGTAATATCTATGTTATGTCGAATGATTAAATTTGTGCAAGACTATGTTTTGAATGTTCAATATCAATATGATGCTTTGAATGTCTATCTTTTGATCATATTAATGTTTATTATGTTTTGTCAAAAATTGTTGAGCACAACACGTAGGCACCCCACCATAACGTGTGCATGTATGAAGGACTTCCTCAATCTCTCTTTTATGATGCATTCATTGAGGGGGAGTCACTCATACACCCGCACGTTATGAAAACCACAAATTTACACTCTTATATGTGAAGACTTAATGTGTTGTCATCAATCACCAAAAAGGGGGAGATTGAAAGTGCATCTAGGATCCCCGTGGGTTTTAGATGATTGATGACGACAATTAAGTGACTAATGAGCTCGGTGATCTTAAGCACAAGTGTGGACTAAGTGGAAGCACAATCCCTCAAAAAGGAAAAAGATGGAAACGACGATGTCAACTCAAAAAGGAGAAACTAGGGTTTCTAGTGTGTCGAGTTTAGACTAGCCAAATTTGTGTGAGGATGTGTGTGTAAAGTGCATTGAGATCAAGTTGGGAGCTCAAAGCGGTTTAGAGGGCAAACCTATTGAGAGAAGAGAGTTGGGAGTAGTCTGGTAGTAGGGCCGGACTAGTCCGTGCAGGTGGCCGGACTAGTCCGCCCCTGGCCGGCCAAGTCCGTTTTCGGCCGGACCAGAAGGGTCTGACTGAGATCGGACTAGTCCGTATTGGGACGGACTACTCCAGGTAGCCGTGAAGTGGGTTTTGGGGACTAACTCCCAAAACCACGGACTTGTCCGTTTTAGTCCGGACCAAGAGGTCCTGACTAAGATCGGACTAGTCCGCCCTGGGGGCCGGAATAGTCCGGGATTGAGAGAAGGCGATGTTTCAGAGACTAAGTCTGGGAAGGCCGGACTAGTCCGCCCATGGGGTCGTACTAGTCCATGGTCTTTAGACTAGTCCGTTTTCACACGGAACAAAAGGTTCTGTGTGAGATCGGACTAGTCCGGTGAGGGCCGGACTAGTCCGTTGTTGAAGTGACCGTTTGAATTTGAAGTTTGGCGGGTAGTGTGACGATTGTCCCGCAGTGCGACAGTTGTCAGGGGCGTCAGTGGTCCCCTAGGCCGGACTAGTCCGGGCTGTAGGCCGGACTAGTCCGCCCATCTGCTGAAGTCAGCAGTATGGACTTGGGACCTCTATAAATAGAGGACCCCTGGGTTCATTTGAACCATCCTTTGAGCAAACTGAAACCCTAGCGCCGCCACAACAACCTTGAGCCTCCAAAAGCCTGCTTCTTGCCTACATTCCCTCTAAAACTAATTCTTGTGTGGATTAGGGTTTAATGAGGTGAAGAAGAGGAAGAACACCGCTCTTTGGCTCTCGGTTTGATCTCTTGCACTTTGTGAATCTTTGTGATCTGTGGCTTGAGTCAATCTTTGTGATTTGCAATTGTAATTGTGGTGGGATCCTCAGATTGTGGGAAGCCCCAATGAATCTTGCATTCATTCTTTGTGATAGTGGAGAACCAAGTTAGGCCCGTGTGGTAAACTTGGTGAGGGAAGGGTTGTTGAACCAGGTCCTTTGTGGACTCCTCAACGGGGACGTAGATTCCTTGTGTGGGATCGAACCTCGGGATAAAATCCTCGTGTCACTTGTGTTCCTAGTTTTCATTCATCACTTATTGCTTCTAGTGTTAGCTTTGCCGGTTTTGATCATCACCTTTGCTATATTGTGAACCTTAGCTTCATACTTGCCATATAACTTGTTAAGGCTCACTAAGTTATTCTAACAAACTTTGCATCACAAGAATTGGACTAAAACCTGTTAGAAACCCTTTTTAGGTTTTTCCCTGTAGGTGGACCGGACTAGTCCGCCCCTGGACCGGACTAGTCTGCCCCCTGTGTATTAACTTCGTTTTATTAAGTCATTTCAGGTTGATTAGCCTATTCACCCCCCCTCTTGGCAACTTTCAACTAGTCCGACCTACTGAATTCAACTGGAATTCTAATATTCTTCCACGATTAGTTATTGGGTAATTGCCTTAATTGGACCCAAGAACTTCGTGCCCAACCTCAGAGAAGCCCAAGTGGACCCCACCTCGGCCCCTACTCGTCCCCTACTGAAATCCACTTGGAATTCACCCCAAAATCCTACCTCTCCACCCTATATAAGCAACCCAATACCCTCGCCTCTCCAACCTTTGAGAAAAACCCTTGCCGCCGCCTTTGCCTTGCGCCAACGCCAAGAAGAAGTCCAGAAGCAAGGAGGAGGATGAGAAGAGAGATAAGGACCAATCAAGATCGATCTTCGTCAACTTTTCGACAAATGACGTTCTTCATCAACTCATCTCTATCAAGTTCTAAACGTCAAGATTCAAGAGTTGCACCCAATCTTCGACCCTTGGATCTCTAGACACGTGGTACACCCTCTACATTCAAGTTTCCACGAGAATTTAACCCTAAATATCGCTGATAAGAAAACCCTAACTCTGCAGTTCTATATAGGGCAGACTAGTCCGACCCCTATATCGGACTTGTCCGGTGTCTAAATCTGTTAATGCTGAATTGAGTCCAATTTGGTCCAAATCAATTCCAAACTTATTCAAACTTGTTCTAAACTATTGTATCTAGTTAGTAAACATTAATAGAAACTCATTAACAAGATTTTCCTCACAATTGCCATAATCATGCATATCATGGCATATTGAGTAATATATGAGCATTATTTGATTGTAATTGTTGTTTTGCATGTTTGTCACGCGGAATAGAAGGTCTCGCTGTAGAGAGTGCTTTCTAGGACCTGCAGAATCAGAACTTTGAAGCATTCGATCCAAACCAAGCTCAGGAGCAAGGCAAGTGTCCTTGATCATTTTGATTCGGATTTTAAATGTTTTGTTTGCAAAATTGCATGCTTGTGTCAAATAATGGGAGAACCCAATTGTAGAAGTTTACTAGTCTTGTATGACCACCATTGTCGCTTGAACACAATGTAGAGAGTCGGGAAGGGTATTTTACACTTTTGCATCGCTATACTCAATTGAGATTGGGGAATAATCATATTACTTAATTATAAATTGTCGGTACCCTGGGTACCATATACCCCTTGGGATTGCAAAGATCTCAAGGGAAAGTCATCCACTTGATTTGAAGACCTTCGAAGGCCCACATGTCAGACATGTCCGGACCCGCTTCTCCAACATGGTTAGTCCCAGGGTCGCCACGTGTACTATCAAACCGGAGCTACCGCCTGCAAGGGGGGAAGCTCCGGGCTATGTACCGAAATAGCACCCCCGGACCTAACCCCAGACCGAGAGAAGCTCCGGTGCTGACACGTGTCGAGTAACACCGGAGCTTCTGTTCTCCACAGCGTGCTCCAGTGCTATGACGTGTCCAACCATCGGATCTTCAACCTCTAACCTCCGGAAGACTCCACAACGGCTCCGGATCTTCAAAGGGGAATCAAGGACTTCAAGACCCGATTAAGTGTCATTAATACCATATTAATGACACATGATCGAACGACCTTAATTACCAGTAACGGTGCTGTCAAAGCCCATTACCCGGTCATTAAGGGCAATTAAACGTGTTGAATGAGTATCAATACTAGTAACCGCCGGGGCCACATGTCGGGCCAGTCTAACTTGTAACAGCTTGCCCTTGTACTATAAAAGGACAGGCCGACGACGGACTCTAGAGGGGGAGACACATCTACACACACGTTCCATAGACGCTCGGTACAAGCTCATACAGCTAATACAACACCAACACACCCGTGGAGTAGGGTATTACGCTCAGGCGGCCCGAACCACGTAAACCTCTGTGTCTCCTATGTCATTTACAAATCACCTTCTTGAATCTCCGCGCGCCCACACCGAACATCAAACTCCTCTAACACTCACCGACAGTTGGCGCGCCAGGTAGGGGTGCCTGAGATTTCAAGAATGGTGAACTCAGCTGTTGGATCATCCAATGGTCAACCAGCCGTTCAAGTTGTTGGGGGTAATCCCTCCAATATGCAGCCACCAGCAGGAACCACAGCACCAGCAGGAGTCACACTGCCACCACCGCCGCCTCCACCAGCAAATCAAGCTGGACAACGCGATGGTGCACCGGCATCAATCACTGCGTCAGCAAATCATGACAACCCGGAACACGCGCTCCATGCAGCACGTGCTCTTCTCCAACGCCCACCACCTCCGGATGCATCCCGGGATGCACTGGAGCAGTGGAGGGCTGATGTGGAACATTTGGTTGCAGCGGCAGCCGACCGCACCAGCAACCAGGGTCCTCCTCCTTCAGGACAGACCCCGTCACAATGACGGACTTTGTCTGGCAGACTTGGTCCGCACGTTTCCAACAACAGGAGACGTGCTGCATCACAGCAAGTGACGTCAATGCTCTCCGGGGCACGACGCACTCACACGGTATCCAGGCTTTCAACTCATGACCTCCGGGCGGAGCTTGATCGCCGATACCGCCAACAGGACGGCCGAGTCAATATTGAGCGCGCTCGTGAAAGACGAGAAGCTCAAGACGTTCCTGCTCCTGAAGGAGTAAGAGGCGGCTGTTCAGCCCTGGCCATGCATCTGCGTATGGTCAGGTGGCCACAGAAGTTCCGACCTCACCTACCGGAGAAGTTCGACGGGACCGTCAATCCTGTCAAATTCCTTCAGATTTACTCCACTGCTATTTTGGCAGCCGGAGGAAATGAGGCCGTAATGGCCAATTATTTACCAGTGGATTTAACTGGGACCGCCAGGTCCTGGTTTATGAGCCTTCCACCCAACTCCATCAACAGTTAGGAGGAGCTATGCCGACAGTTCACCGCCAACTTCGGGAGTTCATACACCCGACCAGGCACTGAACTGGACCTTTTTGCAGTCGTGCAAAAAGGGGGAGAATCCCTGCGATAATTCATCCAGTGGTTCTCTTAGGTACGAAACACTATCCCTTCTATCTCTAGCGCCTCTGTCATTGCGGCATTCAGACAGGGTGTACGGGACAAGAAGATGCTGGAGAAACTGGCGATCAAGGAGATCACCAGTGTTACGGAACTCTTCAGTTTAGCTGACAAATGTGCCAGAGCTGCGGAGGGCCGTGAGATGCACTCCAAACGAACTCCGGAGGGTCACAAGATATCCTCCAAAGAAGAAGCCGCTACCTCCAGGAACGGCAAGAAGAAGAAAAAGTCCAACGGCAAGAAGAAGTCATCGGCCGGTACATCCAATGTTGCAGCTGCTGCAGCTCCGGGTGGCCGGGGGCCACGCCCTGAGAAGCGACCCCGACCGTCTTCTGAAGACGGTGGAAAACCCAAAGTGTGGTGTCCAATTCACAAAACGGGCAGCCACAGTTTGGAAGACTGCCGGGAGGTCCAAAACCTTGCCGAGCACTACAACAAGCGCCGGGAAGAATCTCCTTTCCGACAGAGGGAAGGAAAACAAAAAGTCGATGAAGCTCCGGCTGAAGAAGAGTTAGGTTTTCAGGATCCCAAAAAGGTCCTGAAGGCCGTCTACACCTCCGTCGACGACGATTCTGACGTCTCTTACAACGAGCATCGAAAGACCATGAACACCATTTTTGGTGTATCATGGGACATCACCTCCCGCCACGTCATCAAGACTATGCGTCGGGATATGGCTGCTGTAGCTCCTACAGCCAGGCCGGAGCCTCATCGGAAGTGGATGGACACAGCCATCACTTTTGATGTTTTGGACTGCCCTCGGAGCATGGTTGGAGCAGGTCAGTTACCTTTGATGGTATCTCCTACCATCAATAACATCCAACTCCACCATGTCATGGTAGACGGAGGTTCGGGGCTTAACATCATAAGCTTCGAAACTTTTACCAAGCTTCAGCTCCGACCTTCGGATCTCCACCCCTCCCGACTTTTCTCCGGAGTAGGTCCGGGAGCCATTACCCCACTCGGAGCTATTACTCTCCCCGTTACCTTCGGGACACGGGAGAAGTATCGCACCGAGAAGTTGGTCTTCGACATCGCTCAAATCAACTTACCCTTCAATGCCATCTTGGGTAGGCCCGCCCTGTACAAATTCATGGCACCTGCTCATTATGGCTACCTGGTGTTAAAGATGCCAACACCAGCAGGCGTTCTCCGGATCCGCGGAGATCGTACTACTGGAGTAACTGCTTTGGAAGAACTCCATGCACTCACCACGACGCAAGAGGAGGACTCCAGGCAGGAGCAAGCTCCAAAACCCCCGAGGATTCGTCAACGAGGCTCGACATCTGCACCTCGTGTGCAACCAAGCGGCGACACCGACATTCCCGTCAAAGTCGTCCAAATTGGTTCTGATGCCACTCAGACCACCCATATATCGGGGGGATTGAACGACAAATAGGAACTCGTGCTCATCACTTTCCTCCAGGACCCGGAGGTCCCCGAAGAAAATCCGGATCCCTCCGGGAGGATCCGAGTCAATGGAGAGGAAGCTCCGGGCCCCTCCGGGAAGGTCCGGACCATTCAGCGCCCGGTGTACTTCATCAGTGAAGTACTACATGATGCCAAGACTCGATACCTAGAGGTGCATAAACTGCTCTATGCAGTTCTTATTGCCTCCAGGAAGCTTCGCCATTATTTCCAAGCTCACAAGATCTCAGTGGTGACTTCTTACCCACTTCGAGCAATCTTGCATAATCCCAATTCAATTGGGAATATTGCAAAGTGGGCAGCGGAATTGGCCAAATTTGATCTTGAATTCATTTCAAGGCAAGCAGTCAAGAGTCAAGCATTGGCAGACTTCGTGGCGGAATGGACTCCCTCTCCATCAAACCCTGGGGGCCCCGGTGAGCAGAAGCCGGAACATCAAGCTCCAGTCTTCACCGAGCCTCACTGGACCCTCTACTTCGACGGCTCCATGCAGAAGCAGGGGGCCAGAGCTGGAATCCTTCTCCTCGCCCCAACAGGGGAGAAGGTAAAATACATGGTACACCTTGACTTCAAGGCAACCAATACCATGGCAGAGTACGAAGCACTCATCTACGAACTAAAGGTGGCACTGTCATACGGTGTCAAGCAACCGCTGGTCAAGGGAGATTTGTAGCTCATCATTAAGCAAGTGAAGGGTGAATGCTCCTGCAACAATCTCCAGCTAGCTGCTTACCTCCTTGAAGTCCAGAGGCTTCAGAAGGACTTCGAAGTCCTAGATCTCCACCATTTCCAGCGTGCCCACAACGCTGAAGCCGACGAACTCTCGACGAAAGCGTCAACTGGAGCTTCGGCTCCTGACGGAACTTTTGTCCGGAGGTTGTCAAAACCCACAGCTCAGCCTGCCAAACTGAGCGAAGGGGGTGAGATCAGCATCCCGAAGCTGACGGTCCCGATGGCCCTGTTACCATGGCAACCATCAAGGGTCGTAGGTGCTGTCGGAAGCTCCGAGCAACCCACCACGCAAGAATCAAATGCTCAAGCTAGTTCCGATGCATGGATCTCGGAGATCCGGAGCTACTTGAAAGACAACATCCTTCCTGACGATGATGTATCCGCTGACCGGGTGGTCAGATTGGCTAAAAGATACACATTGGTAGAAGGGGATCTCTACCGGCGCGGTGCCAATGGCATCCTAATGCGGTGCATCACAAGGGAAGAAGGTTGCGAGCTCCTCGCAGAAATCCATGGAGGCGAGTGTGGGAACCACGCGTCTTCCCGCACGCTGGTTGGTAAAGCCTTTCGGCATGGCTTCTACTGGCCTACAGCACTCCAGGATGCAACTGAGCTGGTGAAGAAATGCGAAGCATGTCAATTTCATGCAAAGCAAATTCACACACCGGCTCAGCCCCTACAAATGATACCTCCTACATGGCCCTTCGCTGTGTGGGGGATGGACATCTTGGTACCTTTCCCAAGAGCCGTTGGAGGTTACAAGTTCCTGTACGTTGCTATTGACAAGTTCACCAAGTGGCCGGAAGCAACTCCAGTTGTGACAACCAACAAGCAATCAGCTATCAACTTTTTGCAGTCCGTTGTATGCAGATTTGGAGTCCCAAACAAAATCATCACTGATAATGGGACCCAATTCACAAGCTCTGCATTTCAAGGATATTGCGAAGACCTCGGCATACAAGTTTGCTACGCCTCCGTAGCTCACCCAACAAGTAATGGCCAAGCCAAGAGAGCAAATGCTGAAATCCTTAAAGGACTCAAAACATGCACCTATGAGCGTTTGAAAAAACATGGAGCCAAATGGATTGAAGAGCTTCCGCCCACT
This sequence comes from Tuctoria greenei, assembly GCA_036927565.1. Lineage (NCBI taxonomy): Eukaryota > Viridiplantae > Streptophyta > Magnoliopsida > Poales > Poaceae > Tuctoria > Tuctoria greenei. The sequence continues at coordinate 5,120,356 of JAYESD010000012.1, read as the reverse complement.
TTATGGGCCAACAGGACATCTCCAAACCGATCAACTAGAGAGACACCCTTCTTCCTGGTGTACGGAGCTGAAGAAATCCTTCCTCCGGAAATCACCTTGGGTTCACTCCGGGTCCGGACCTTCGACGAAGCCACACAGGACCAGCTCCGGCGTGAAGACCTAGACCTCCTTGAGGAGGGAAAGTGCCAAGCAGCTATTCAGAATGCCCGATATCGCCAAGCCCTACGGCGCTATCATCAGCGGCATGTTCACAACCGACAGCTCGAGGAAGGCGATCTGGTGCTACGGAGAATACAATCCAGAGAAGGGTTAAAAAAACTCTCCCCCAGCTGGGAGGGACCCTTCCGAGCGATTAAAGTATCCCGTCCCGGAAGCGTTTGCTTGGCTACCGAGGATGGGACACCTCTCCCAAATCCTTGGAACATCGAGCACCTCTGTAAGTTCTACACTTAATATCACGTAGGTGAGTCTGTAGTAACTTGAGGTGTATGTTATAGAGTCATTGTACAGAGTCGGGTAGTTCCTCCGGGAGAACAGCCGGACCTTCCCCGGAAGGTCCGCAAAGTTCATGCAACACTTGTCACAGTCCCAGAACTAAAAGTGTGGCTAGCTACCCTGGGTCAAACGAGAAATTAAACGCGCTTAGTCTGGTTCTGTACCCTAAGAGTGTACTTGTTTCTCCTGTACCCCGGACCTATAATTAAAGACATCTTCAGGTGAAACAGACTCCACGTGCATTCATTTTGTACAGGCTCAACATTTTTTATTTTTATCTTTCTTGTCTATAACAAAGACGTGCAATTCTTAAGAAATTTTAGTTCAACCGGTTCATATACGATTCGAGTTGTATTGTCGATTCTTTTGGATTCAAATATTGTTCATGGCCCACTCGCCTGAATGCCGCCAAGCCAATCTAGGGCCGGAGTGTGCTATCGACTTAGCCTGGTCAAGCACCCTAAGTACGCCACTCTACCTACACCCCGGCAGACCGAAGTAAGGCGGGTCCAAGTACAATTGGATCTGGAAGAAAAGGCAACACATTCGATTGTATTTAGAATCGCGTTTGACCTAAAATTTTCTCGAGAGTCGTAAGCCGCGATGAAGTTATAGGCAAGAAACGAATTTTACTATTTTTCTTGGCTTCAGTGTGCAGGAAAAATAAAATCCACGTTGATGGAGAAAAGCCGGAGCTAACGAAGTTTCGACTCCCATAGATGGCTTGTAATCGATGTTAAGCATTGAAAACGATCTTCACCGGAGTAGCCAAGCTCTGGTAAAGCTAGGGGGGCCAGCCGTCGACGTAAAATAAAAGATGGTGAGAAGACCCCACAAGTGGAGTCTGCTGCCGACAAGCTACGTGTTGGCAAAGGTCAGTGCCGGAGCTACTAAGCTCTGACACCCCGGAGGGCTAACTATCGACGCTCTATGCGTTGATAGAGACAATTGCCAGAGCTACTAAGCTCCGACGGTAGTCAGTTTGACCTCAAGGGGCCTTCACTATCGAAGACTTCGGACCTACACTCTACAAGTTCGAAGCAAATGAGTCTTCAACAAAACACAATATCCTCTTGGTACATGTTCACAATCAAATTGTGTACATCTACCAGGGGGCCAAGTGAAGACAAAAGTGTTGAAGACAAAAGGTGAAATTCACAAAAATTTGGGGATTTCATTCATCTGGAGACAAGAGATTACAAAATTGAGGAAGAAGAAGAGAGAATACAAGTGGGAACTACGGATATGGTCCTAGACCAGATGGAAGAATTGGGCGACCTTCTGGGCAACCTCCGACACGTTGGCTCGGGCAGCTTCGTCTTCTCTTTCAACGGGACCTTCAAGCACCGGATCCAGAGGGAATTGGGGATTCCGACTGGTGTAGCATGTCAGCACATATTCTGCGACGTTCTTTGCCAGGGTTTGCCCCTCGACCTCCAATTGGTCCGCGATGACGTCGCCCACCTTGGAGAGTTTGCTACCTGCCGAACTCAACGCCTGCAATGCTAGGTCCAGCTCTGGCTCCAGATCATCCGGACGCACGAGACTGAAGCCCATCGGTGTCAGCGCGTCGTTGTCCTTGCCCAGGAACTCCCAAATCTGTAGGGAGTCCGCAGTCCTCAAGCCCTTCAATTCCTCCAGGGATCTTCTGGCCGCCACCAGTTCAGAATTCTCGCGGGCGAGGCGCTCAACTTCTTTGGCGTTTTGTTGAATCTTCTCAGCAACCCGCTTCTCGAGTTTTCCGAGCTCCTCCTCCCGGGGGTGGATCTTGTTCCGGCGGTCAACCAGGTCCTTCTCCTTGTCCCTCACTTTCTTCTCCCTGGCAACAAGGGCACACTCTTGCTCGTAGAGTTCCTTCCCTCGCACCCAGGCCTTCTCCTCCTCCTCAATGCATCACTCTTCCAATTTCTTGGCGCGCTCCTCAAGGCCCTTGTCAGCCAGAGCCACCTTTTCGTTGAGCTCCTCCTCCCTCCTCAGGACGTCATCCCGCAGCTCTAGGAGTTTCTGCTCTTCATCTTCGAGCCGTTTCTCCCTCTCCTCAAGTGCCTCCCGGTGCTTGATGAGTGTAGTGTTAATGGCCTCAAGCCTTTCATGGCACTCATCGGCCGCACTGTTAGCTGCTTTGGTCTGCTCATAGATCTCCCGGGATTGAGCGTCGAGGGCGCAAGTCATACTCTCCCGGTCATCCAATAATTTACCCCAGTATTCCAGGCGGACCTTCTCCCGCTTGATCCACTCTTTGTCATCCGCTAGCCTCGACTGCGCCAGCTTGGTCTCGAAGTAGAGTCGGTTACGCCACCGCCTAAGGGTTTGGCGCTCCTCTTCAAGAGCCTTGCTGTCGTGGAAGAAGGCCAGTTGAACTTGACGTAGACTGGAACAGGCGTTGTCAATAGACAATGACAACGGGATAGGTTTCGGACCTGCTGGGGTCTCCTCTGCTGGTTCCAGCGGGTTTTCAGATACAAAAATTGGGTCCCACTCCACAAGAGTGGTCCCCTGGGTCTCCATGGCACTAGGGCCGTCCTCCGGAATGGCCTCAGTCGCCATCGAGGAAGGCCTCGCTGCCAGGTCTTCATTCACCCCCTCAGGCAGGGGGCCAGCGACTTCACCAGGGCACTCTGGCTCAGCCGCGGGTACCTCCGGCGTAATCACTTCTGGAGCAGGGGCCGCTTCTGGCTCCGACCCGAGCACCTCCTCCGATGGGGGATAGAGCTCCGACACCTCTGCAACAACCGGCTCGGGAGCCGGGAGATCTTCATCCTCAACCGGCCCTGTGGCCGGAGCTCCAACAACGATCGGCTCTGCGGTCGGTGCTTCTGAGGTAGCCAGCCCAACCGTCGGGACTTCCTCAACATCCGGCGCGCACGCCGGGACTTCAATCACCTCCGGCTCAACCGCCGGAGCTTCGACAATTTTTGGCTCTGGGGCCAGAATTACAGCTTCCTCCGGCTCAACGGCCGGAGCTTCCATCATCTCAGCACCAGGACCCGGAGCTTCAACCTCCGGGATAGGTGCCGCTGGCGCATCTTCTCTCCCGCGGTCCGGTGCTACCACGGGAGTCTCTGGGGATGAGTCGAGGTCCATGACCACGACAGCTGGCGCCGGAGCTGTCGCAGCTTCAGCCACCATTTGGGGTGGCACCGGGACAGGAGCAGAAGCTTCCGCCCTCACAGCTTCAGCTGCCGTGGCTGAGGGTGGAGCCTCACTCCTCTTCTTGGGAACGTTGCAGATGATGGACGAAGAAACTTAAAAAATAGTTGCTACAATTAAACAACTATCCAAGGTAAAGATTAAAAATTACCTTGGGAGGCTTCCGCACCAGCTTGCGCGGAACCTTTTTCCCTGGCGTTCTGGGCTGGTCATAGCCGGCGTGGAAGCTCCGGAAGGCCCCCCGGAACTCGTTGCAGCCACGGGTGTTTCCCTAGTTGAGGCCCCTCTCGATCGGGAAGAACCTTCGGACCTAGAGGCCTCCACCGACCCCGGTGCTGGAGTCGCATGCCCGGAACTAGCACCCCGGGAGGACCCCGCTGCGGGTACAGTCGCCGCGGTTGTAGAAGACCTCCCCCTCCGGGGAGAAGGAGCTGATGCAGAGATGGCAAGCCTGACGGACCTTCCGTCGGCATGCTGCAGCTTCCTCTTCCGACTCAAGGGTTCTTCCGCCGGCTCCTTACCCTTGCCGACGACCTCATCCCTTGGCTTCGGGGCAGGGTCGGAGCCACCCTCGGAAGCTCCAGGGATCGCCACCCTAGTGGTTGATTTTCTCTCAACGACACCAAGGTCGTCAAGCACAGGCATCTTCCGCCGGAGCTCCCTGTTGAACTCTACTTCCACGTTCAGAGGGAGAAAAGCTGATGGCGGAGTCAAGTAGTCACCCACGACGTCGATGCCATGCTGAAACTTCTTGAGGTGGAACTCCAAGGTTGTCCCCACCATGTTGGACTTCAACCCGGTCTCAACCCGGTCGTCGTCCATCACACTGTTGAGGGCCCAAGCGAGTTTTTCTCTCCTCTTCAGCGGTGCCCACCAGTTGACCAGGAAGTTGCAAAACACCGCCTGAGGAGTCAATCCTCCCTCCACGCATTGGCGGATCCTGGTCAGAGCAGGGTTGAAGGCTTCCGCCAGCACCGGAGCTTCACTCCAGATTGTCGTGTCGATGTTGGGGAGGCCTTCGGGTAGCTCCAGCCTCTCGTGCTCCTCCACCCGGACGACTATCCAGTCCTTCTTCCAGTCATCCCACTTCCCAGAGGGAAACGGCCGGAGGTACTTGAATGGGCACTTCTTGCGCTTCACGAAGTAGTAGAAGCCAAGGTACTCATTGCTCCTGCCGGTGGTATGGACGGTGAAGAAGGTCCGGAAGAGTTCAATACAGGGGGGATGCCCACCCACATCTCGCAGAAGTGGACGAAGATAGACACAAGAAGAATGGAGTGGGGGGCAAGGTGATACAGCTGCAGACCATAGAAGTCTAGCAGCATCAAGCAAAAGGAGGAAAAAGGTGGGATCAACCCCACCATGGCGTACGAAGAAAAGTACACCATTTCGCCGGCGTGCTCCTTCTCAAACGGGAGCTCTCCACCGGCGCAGACCAAGCGGTTGAAGAAGTCCGAAGACCATCCCATGAGGGCCCGGACCTTCTTCAGGTCGCCGTCGGTCTTCAAACGACTCTCGCGGAGACCCAACTCCATCGCGGCATGGCAAGGCAAGAGAAGAAAAGCGAAGCACAAGTTGGGAGTTTGAGCGCAAGATCAGATGAGAGGCGTAAAGAACCCCAAACGATGCGCGCTTTCCTTCTTAAGTAAGCCCTTGCGACGCTTGGATGGAAACCGCAAGAAAGTTGAAGATACCACTCAAAAATTCCACCCAGCCGATGACAAGAGGGCCCGGGGCTACCCCGACGATCAAGTTGAGGTTCTTACCCAGGCGAACGGTTGCCATCATGAGGCGGGAAGCCCGAAGGTGGCGGCCTGACAAGGCGCGCGGAACCGATACGATTTTCGTATCGGGAACAGGCGACCTTCGATTGTGTGAGATCCGCACGCCAAAGATCTCACCTGCCGCACACGGGATACGCCACGCGGCGAGGATTTAACTCCAAACCATCGCCAACGGCACATCTAAAGACCTTTGAAGAATCAGTTCAAAAGTCGAAGGATGGGCCCACCTCCGGCAGAATGAGTTCATCCAAGGGGTCTTCCCCGGAGGTAGGCCCAGGGGGCCACTGTCGGTACCCTGGGTACCATATACCCCTTGGGATTGCAAAGATCTCAAGGGAAAGTCATCCACTTGATTTGAAGACCTTCGGAGGCCCACATGTCAGACATGTCTGGACCCGCTTCTCCAACATGGTTAGTCCCAGGGTCGCCACGTGTACTATCAAACCGGAGCTACCGCCCGCAAGGGGAGAAACTTCGGGCTATGTACCGAAATAGCACCCCGGGACCTAACCCCAGACCAAAAGAAGCTCCGGTGCTGACACGTGTCGAGTAACACCGGAGCTTCTGTTCTCCACAGCGTGCTCCGGTGCTGTCACGTGTCCAACCGTCGGATCTTCAGCCTCTAACCTCCGGAAGACTCCACAACGGCTCCAGATCTTCAAAGGGGAATCAAGGACTTCAAGACCCGATTAAGTGTCATTAATACCATATTAATGACACATGATCGGACGACCTTAATTACCAGTAACGGTGCTGTCAAAGCCCATTACCCGGTCATTAAGGGCAATTAAACGTGTTGAATGAGTATCAATACTAGTAACCGTCGGGGCCACATGTCGGGTCAGGCTAACTTGTAACGGCCTGCCCTTGTACTATAAAAGGACAGGCTGACGATGGACTCTAGAGGGGGAGACACATCTACACACACGTTCTATAGACGCTCGGTAGAAGCTCATACAGCTAATACAACACCAACACACCCGTGGAGTAGGGTATTACGCTCAGGCGGCTCGAACCACGTAAACCTTTGTGTCTCCTGTGTTATTTACAATTCACCTTCTTGAATCTCCGCGCGCCCACACCGAACATCAAACTCCTCTAACACTTTAGTAGTGTTTCGAGATCTGCCGGATCTAAACCACCGACATAAACTATTGAACACATAAATGATGAGAGTTGATATTAATGACCTTTTAGCAACATGGTGCCTAGGGATCTAAGCAAGTCGGTTATGTGAAATGGGTTGGATTGTTTTGGTGGTTTTTCTTGCTTTAGATCTAAGAATCGGTTCGTGGAGCAACCATACAGGATTTACAGTGCCACCACAGGGCCAAGTATGAGTGCAGCTTAGCTGACTAATTAGTATTTTGCTAGTACTATTTGGACCATTAAGAATGCTCGGGGAAGAAGTAGTCGGGTGGGTTTGTAGAGATTGGTGGGACTACCCTAGAATTTGAATGGCTCAAGAGGGGGCTCTTGGTTGGATGTGCTCAGTTGGAGACATCACTACCAATGAAACCTCAGTGGGGTCTAAATATGCTAGTAATCACTTTATAAAGGTTATTTTGTGATCTCTTGGCCACACACCTAAGGAAGTGTGAGATAGCATAATTGAGATTTCTTAGTCATCGAAAGGTGATGAAATCATGAACTTGCGAGTAAAGTGGTACAACCTCTTCAGAGTGTGTTTAAAACTATCATGATAGTTGTGCTCCCGGTCCTGAGCAACCTGGACCCTCATGATTTGAATTTGGACTTGAATATAATTTAATGGCTGAAATTGAATTGGGAATTGGTAATAGTTTATTAATTGACTTTGTTATATGAAATTGATGCAATCGAGTCATATGAGCAGTTATGAGTTGTTTATAGATTATTATTGCTGGTATTGATTATCTAAGATTGAAATCAATGTTATTTGGGTTATTATGGGAAGGACCACACCTAATGATTGTGTAATTGCATTTTCAACTGTTTTGAATGTGCTTTTATGCAATTAGCCATTGTTTGTTATCATTTCTTGTTTAAGCTACATATTATACTTTTCCACACTTGCTGAGTACGACATGTGCTCATCCTTGTTATTCCCCAACAAATTCAAACGCATGCGTCAATGAGGAGTACGAGGAGATTTTTGAGGAGTACTAGGCGCGCATGTTACCGCCAAGTTTGCCTGTGGAGTTTGGAGTCTTAGTGTTTAGTTTTTCCGCTGCAGTCTATTAGAGCTTGTATTCGAGACTATTTGTCTTTGTAATAAGGTACTATTATTAGTGTTATTATTCGAGACATAGTTATAATCCGTTTATCATTTGTGAGTCACTTGTGTATGTGTGTTAAACATTCTGGGCACACATGCATTATGCTTGGTTTATTTTCGAAACCGGATGTCACAAATTGATATCAGAGTCGTGTTTGACCGTAGGACGCATGCCTAGATAAAATGGACACCACCAATCACTTATGACTTATTTCCTATTCAAAATTTTGTTAATTGTTAATCTATTAATCTGTAATTTGTAGGATTATGTCCATTGTAAAATAATTAAACAAAAAATTATAATTGGTTAACCTACAGAGTTAAAGATTAATGATCAATTACAAAATTAGTGTTTAATAACAGTAATTAGTTGCTAATTAGTAGGTTCCTAAAATTTTCGGCCTGGAAAAGGAAGGTCTAGCGCTGCCTGGGTTGAGTCATTCCTAACAACTCATCAGTTTTACCAGCTTGCATTAATAGTAGTCCATTTCATATAGCCAAGAAAAAAAGTTACTCTGCTACATGTATTAGCTAGTGTTGTCTAGGCAACATCTAATGCTCATTTCACTAATCGAGGAGAGGGACCAAGTGGTGGCCTGTAAAAAGAACCTTAGTGGTTTGGTTTTCTACTACGATATTTTTTTTGAGCAAATATTTGAGGTCGCATCGTAGAGCCATATTTATCAATCAGAAATTGATTTCCGTATTAATTTAAGTTGTATTTGTGAAGCGGAGCAGGAGTTGACTACTACTTCCGATGTCAACCTGCGTGCAAGGCCCTGACACTCAATATAAAATTTTCCACTTAGTAGAAAAGACATATACTTGAGCGCGCAGTAACATACATGCCAGGCCTTGGGTGCGGTTCAATGTGCCTCGAGAAAACGGTGCTGCAGGTTAACTAATTCGTTTTCTCGACTCGTCAGATTCCACGAGGCCCTGTGTTAAGCTTGGTCCTTCAATCGAGGATGGTGCATTGCTTCACTGTCATTTTTTTATTAGCAAACCAAACGAAATGCCACAAAATCGTGTGAGATATGCACACAATATAAAAGTAAGAAAAGTCGATTTTACTATTTTCTAGTATCGCCGTCCTGTACTTAACCCCCGGAAGAAAATACGTGGTTCAGTTTACCTCCAACTATTTATATCTGTTAAATTCACCTCATTGTGAAATTTTCCTTTTTTTCTCTTTGTAAACATCATTTCTCCAGATAAAATTTCATAAGATTACATGTTACAACATAAAATAGATTTGAAAAAAACTTTTAAATTTTTTGTACTTTTTGGTATTTTATTATATATCATCTATCATCATACAAATTTTTAACTTCAAATATAAATCATACAGAGATAAACAAAAAATAGATTTTCTTTTCAAAAGCTTTATAGGAGGAGCTCTCGTGAAATATCATAAAAAGAAAAAATAACCTAGTTTATAGAGAAAATTGTGCCCCAAAACTGTACAACGAAGATAATTAAGACACATCCTCCACCTAGTGACTCAAACATCATTAAACACAGTGGATAACTAACGGATGATTCACTATATCTAGTTACTGGTTAGAAGTAACAAAGACTTACATACAATATTCATCTTCCAAAAACGACATCTCCAAAAAAGAATAAAATGTAGGAACGCCGCAATTGCTATCAAGATTTTCATCCGGAAGATCTGCGGACGAAAGGTACCTCAACAACACCTCAACATGAGTCACGATGACTACACGCGCCACTGTTGTGAACCTGACTTTCCGCCAAGGCCAATTTTCACCTTTACCCAACATCTCCGGCTCCAACGAACTACTGTACGAGTCCCTCACAAACATCAACCTGATGATCGCCGGACTCGCGACGCCACCTAATAGAGATGTCTGCAAACGCACCTGCAACTGCTACTACATCACAAACGTGATCACCATGGCGACACATGTCCACAACACCGCCAAGCCACGACAGCCACAACCGCCACACCTTAAAGACCCACTTGCTTGAAGCCTCACCAGAAGGTCGCTACCAACCTCCAACATGTCAGGTCAGGATCAAGCATCACATCATACGCACATCAATTTTTGAAACTCTCCTATTCTGCTCACCTTTCAAATGATAATAAAAAAATTAGGATTAAATTGAAGCAACCTAAACAGTATGGGGTTAACTGAACTAAATTTTTTTTGGATCAGGTGAACAAAGCTTATACTCAAAAGATAGTAAAATAGATTTTTTCCTAAAAGAAAATAGTGTACCGTCCTTGATCCCATCTCTTCTAGGGGGTTAATTCGGTTACGGTTAATTTGGCGCGGTTAATGTTAACCGCATTAACAGCAAATATAATAAAACAAAATTTAAGCATAAAATTAAATGAAGCAAATCTGAGCATTTGAACAAGAAATCAATGTAAAATGAACTCAAGCATAAAAAACCAACATATAAGTCAACATACAAACATACATTCATGTTTGATAAATTAAAAGCTGAGAGAAACAGATATGAACATAAACAAATCAGTCTTAATACGGTTGATTCGGTAGTACGGTTAACCAAAGTTAAAAATCGAACGACTAACCGAAAACCAAACTAAAAAAACCATAACCGAACGGATAAACGAAAACCGAATGAACCGTAATTTCGTACCGTTAACGCTTATCCGATTAAGGCCCTGTTTGGAACCCCTAGGACTAATTATTAGCTAGCTAATAATCTATTAGTTGGTTTATATCAACTAATTATTAGTTGGTGTATGTTTGGAACCTCTAGAATTAATTTTGTTTTTATACACTAATTGACTGTAGTGCTCCTCAAGGAGAGGAAGGGATGAGAGAGAGCAAGGGTAAAATGGACTTTAGCCAACAATTAGCTGAAATTAGTTGAGTTGGAGCAACTAATGAGATTATTATTAGTTGGTGGGTTAGCTAATAATTAGCTGTGTTATTAGTTAGACTGTTTGGAACCTCTATAACTAATTTTTAGCAGCTAACTATTAGCTCTAGAGATTATAAACAGGGCCTAACTGTACCCAGTGCTAATGTCGTCTCCACCTTAAGGTTACATCACGGGAAGGTGACAACTATGGCACTAGTAGATATACAAATGTTTTATCCATGTTTAGAATTATTTAACGCTGAGCTGATCCGTATTTAGAGGGAGTGCAGGGTCAAGGTCAACGAGAGTACAGGCTGCAAATGACAGCAGGATCTAGCAGCTGCCTCATCTGTGTATTTATAGCACCTTGTCATCGAGCAGCTTCCTCATCTCTATTGACCTCCATATCCCCGAACCGTCATTATTACAGAGCTTGCTTGCTAGAACGACGAAAGCCGTATACCATGGCGGCGGCATCCGCTGCGGCTGCTCTTAATTGGTTCGCTTTCGTTGCCCTGTGCGTTATGCTGGTTTATTCGTCCGAGGGACTGAAGCTGCCGAGGGCGTCCAAGTGCTGCTCCAAATCTTGTGTCTCCTACTGTAACTCGTCGTGTACTGCAGCTGCAAACGGGTCTTGCGAAATCCAAATGCCCATAGCGGAGCGGGGGTGCTACAACGGTTGCTACAACGCCTGCTCAACCCACTGCGTCACCAACTGCCGCTGCGACATGGGGTGCAGGAAATCCTGCACTCAGCCTGAGCTTAACAGGTTTAGAATCGGTTGCAATATGTATAGCCCGAGCACAATATTCCAGTGGTGCATGCCCACTTGCAACGCAACCTGCTACGCTACCTGCATCAAGACGTGAGTATTGTATTGGTGCCGTCCAATGGTTCATGTCTGCGTTTTTCTGTTTCAGCGAGTCTGTGTCAGTGCAGTGTTCGTAGCCCTTGTATTGGCAACTGCATCCTTTTTGCAAATGTATAAGTAGCTGCATCGTTTTAGAGTCCCTGTTATATTTGTATTAGCAGCCTCTCTCCACATGTATCGTAAAGTCATGAGTCGTCTGTGAGTTCGTGCTTGTTTTGATATGCATTGCGTTTTCACTCAGAAATAAATATAAGCTGTGTTGGGATGTTCTTCAATGCAGAAAATGTCTTTCCGGCCTATACATGTCAGTACACAATCTTCAACCACTACGTAAGAAAAGCTCATACGAGACGGACCCGAACGAATAAAGGAGACGAACAAATTGTGTATCTCTGTTATCGCGTCTCGCATTACGGTGGCATCTGAGACGGGCTTCAAGGCGCGTCGCCGATCGAACTAGATGCGAGACATGCTCAAAAGAAGTGTGTCTCCTTTTTTTTGTCATAACAGACGACCTTTACGGTGTCATTGGAGACGCCGCTGGCGCGCGTCGCCCACCAGCTTACAAGCGCCTTACAAAACACGCCGCAGATATATTGACTATCCGAGACGCTCTATTATGTAGCGCGTCACAGATTCATTAACTTATGTGAGACGGGCTTCATTGAAGCTTGTCTCCTTTATGTAGGTTATCTGAGATGCTCTCTGCTACAGCTCGTCGCGGATTGTTTACAGACACTACTATTAGGAGCTAGCCAGGATTTGGCAGCCGTATTATCAGTGTCAGCAACATACTGTTCATGAACATATGTATAGCTAAAATTATCACACGTTAAATTATAATGAACAATCAAATATTACCAAAGTGTCAATCGTGATTATTAAGTATGCTAATTACACAAAAAACTGCTCATCATGATTACAATGTAACTAATTACACACATCATAATTATCATCATCTTATCCTGTATACCGTAATAAAAATTCTCCCGATCAATGACTTCATTGACGATGAGCCTTCATAGCCTCTAATGCTCCGACTGAGACATCCTAAAATTCAACTGTAATAAACACAAGAATAAATTGGTATACAATTGTAATAAACACAGAAACTGTTAGTGAATGGAGAACAGAGCTTACTTGTAGCACATGCAGTCGGTGAGCATCTGCAAGGCATCAACAGAGAAATTGTTCTCCTGGTAAAGGGCATGGTACTGAGCTGGTGTGCTTGTCCCTAAAAACAAACAATTTACATTCCACTGATGCTTTTATAGCCTGATATCAAAAACTCGTGAGAGAAACACCAATTATCGCATAAGTACCTTGATTCCAGTATGGCTGGAGAGGTAGAAATCAAACTCAGTTAGATGACAAATGCTAGTGTCAACCACAGTTCTTGCAGTTTCTAGTGTTTGCGAATCAGAATTTATTATACATTGATAGTCCAAACAAATATATTACTTCTGCATTGGACATAAACAAGGAAGATGAATGTATACCGTAATGGAAATTCTCCCTTTGGATCAATGATTTCATTAACGATGAGCCTTCATTGGACATCCTCAAATTCAATAAAATCACTGGAATGCACACTTTGAGGGCAGGGTCGAGGCGGCGGCGTGCTCCGGGGACAAGGACGCGGCGGCGTGCTCCGAGACGAGCTGGCGGAGGCGCCGGAGTGGCGGTTCCTCAACTCTCTGATGACAACAGGCCGGCGTGCTATGGAGATAGGGAGAACATTTTCACTTATGTGAAGATGCCGGCGTGCTCATACCGATTACCGAGGTCGGGGACGAGGCGGCGTGCTTCAGCGTGCTCAACTCTTTGATGATGAAGGTCGGGGTTGACGGCGGGGTAGGAGTCGACTCCGGTAGCGCGACAATGACGAAGAGCGAGTTGAGAAAGAGGGACGGCCGAGGCGTGCTCCAGAGACAATGTCTGCGTTTTTCTGTTTCAGCAAGTCTGTCAGTAGTGCCGTGTTCGTAGCCCTTGTATTGGCAACTGCATCATCCTTTTTGAAAATGTATAAGTAGCTGCATCGTTTTTTAGTCCCTATTATTTTTGTGTTAGCAGCCTCTCTCCACATGTATCGTAAAGCCATGAATAGTCGTCTGTGAGTTCGTGCTTGTTTTGATATGCATTGCGTTTTCGCTCAGAAATAAATATAAGCTGTGTTGGAATGTTCTTCAATGCAGAAAATGCTCTTTGTTTGTTTTCGAAATGGAAATATATAGTTTCCGGCCTATACATGTCAGTACACAATCTTCAATCGTTATGAATTTTTTACAATGCTGATGACGTAAGAAAATAAACCAGATATTACGCCTCACAAAGTCTATTATTATTATATTTTTTTCCTTGAATAACAAACAGCTCCAACGTAATGGTCTCTAATAATCTACTCACCGTCTCAAACTGTTATAATATATGTACATGGAAGCAACAATCGATCTCGTGAGGCATACAATGCAAGACCATGAACGATATCTCAAAATGTGATATTTGTTAACAAGGTTCAAGCGAAGTTGTCGGTACCCTGGGTACCATATACCCCTTGAGATTGCAAAGATCTCAAGGGAAAGTCATCCACTTGATTTGAAGACCTTCGGAGGCCCACATGTCAGACATGTCCGGACCCGCTTCTCCAATATGGTTAGTCCTAGGGTCACCACGTGTACTATCAAACCGGAGCTACCGCCCGCAAGGGGGGAAGCTCCGGGCTATGAACCGAAATGGCACCCCCGGACCTAACCCCAGACCGAGGGAAGCTCCGGAGCTGACATGTGTCGGGTAACACCGGAGCCATCTGTTCTCCACAGTGTGCTCCGGTGCTGCCACATGTCCAACTGTCAGATCTTCAGCTTCTAACCTCCGGATCTTCAAAGGGGAATCAAGGACTTCAAGACCCGATCAAGTGTCATTAATACTACATTAATGACACACGATCGGACGACCTTAATTACCAGTAACGGTGCTGCCAAAGCCCATAACTCGGTCATTAAGGGTAATTAAATGTGTTGAATGTATATCAATATCAGTAACCACCGGGGCCACATGTCGGGCCAGGCTAACTTGTAACGGTCTGCCCTTATACTATAAAAGGACAGGCCGACGATACATAGGACACGGCTACACACGCACTCTAAAGACTCTCTACGCTCTAGATATACATCCAATACAACATCAACACACCCCGTGGAGTAGGGTATTACGCTCAGACGGCCCGAACCACGTAAATTCCTGTGTCTACTGTGTAATTTACAATTCACTTTCTTGAATCTCCGCGCGTCCACACCGAACCTCAAACTCCTTTAACACTTTAGTAGTGTCGGGAGATCTGCCGGATCAAAACCACCGACAGTTGGCGCGCCAGGTAGGGGCGCCTAAGATTTCAAGAATGGTGAACTCAGCTGCTGGATCATCCAATGGTCAACCCACTGTTCAAGCTGTTGGGGGTAATCCCTCCAATATGCAGCCACCAGCAGGAACCACGACTCCAGCAGGGGTCACACTCCCACCACCACCGCCTCCACCAGCAAATCAAGCTCGACAACGCGATGGTGCACCGGCGTCAATCACTGTCGGCAAATCTCAACAACCCGGAACACGCGCTTTATGCAGCACGTGCTCTTCTTCAGCGCCCACCACCTCCGGGCGCATCCCGGGATGCAATGGAGCAGTGGAGGGCCGATGTGAAACATTTGGTTGCAGCAGCAGCCGACCACATCAGCAACTAGGGTCCTCCTCCTTCAGGACGGGCTCCATCGCAGCGGCGGACCTTGTCTGGCAGACTTGGTCCGCACGTTTCCAACAACAAGAGACGTGCTGCATCACAACAGGTGACATCATTGCCCTCCGGGGTACGACGCACTCACACGGTATCAAGGCTTTCAACTCATGACCTCCGGGCGAAGCTTGATCGCCGATATCGCCAACAAGACGGCCGAGTCCATATTGAGCGTGCTCGTGAAAGACGAGAGGCTCAAGACATTCCTGCTCCTGAAGGAGGAGGAGGAGGCTGTTCAGCCCTGGCCATGCATCTGCGTATGGTCAGGTGGCCACAGAAGTTCCGGCCTCACCTGCCAGAGAAGTTCGACGGGACTGTTAATCCTATCGAATTTCTTCAGATTTACTCCACTGCTATCTTGGCAGCTGGAGGAAATGAGGCTGTAATGGCCAATTATTTCCCCATGGCTTTAACTGGGACCGCCAGGTCCTGGTTTGTGAGCCTTCCACCCAACTCCATCAGCTTTTGGGAGGAGTTGTGCCGGTAGTTCACCGCCAACTTCGGGAGTTCATACACCCGACCAGGCACCGAACTGGACCTTTTTGCAGTCATGCAAAAAGGGGGAGAATCCCTGCGATCATTCATCCAGAGGTTCTCTCAGGTACGAAACACTATCCCTTCTATCTCTAGCGCCTCTGTCATTGTGGCATTCAGACAGGGTGTACGGGATAAGAAGATGCTGGAGAAACTGGCGATCAAGGAGATCACCAGTATCACGGAACTCTTCAGTTTGGCCGACAAATGTGCCAGAGCTGCTGAGGGTCGTGAAATGCACTCCAAACAAACTCCGGAGGATCACAAGAAATCCTCCAAAGAAGAAGCCGCTACCTTCGGGAACGGCAAGAAGAAGAAAAAGACCAACGGCAAGAAGAAGTCGTCGGCCAGTGCATCCAATGCTGCAGCTGCTGCAGCTCCGAGTGGTCAGGGGCCACGCCCCGAGAAGCGACCTCGACCGTCTTCTAAAGATGGTGGCAAACCCAATATGTGGTGTCCAATTCACAAAACGGGCAGCCACAGTTTGGAAGACTGCTGGGAGCTCTAAAACCTTGCCGAGCGCTACAACAAGCACCGGGAAGAATCTCCTTTCTGACAGAGGGAAGGAAAATAAAAAGTCGACGAAGCTCCAGCTGAAGAAGAGTTAGGTTTTCAGGATCCCAAAAAGGTCCTGAAGGTCGTCTACACCTCCGTCGATGATGATTCCGACGTCTCTGACAACGAGCGTCGGAAGACCATGAACACTAGTTTTGGTGGATCATGGGACATCACCTCCCGCCGCGTCATCAAGACTATGCGTTGGGATATGGCTGCTATAGCTCCTACAGCTAGGGCGGAGCCTCATCGGAAGTGGATGGACACAGCCATCACTTTTGATGCTTCGGACTGCCCTCGAAGCGTGGTTGGAGCGGGTCAACTACCTTTGATGGATCTCCTACCATCAATAACATCCATCTCCACCATGTCATGGTAGACGGAGGTTCAGGGCTCAACCTTACAAGCTTCGAAGCTTTTACCAAGCTTCAGCTCCGACCTTCAGATCTCCACCCCTCCCGACCTTTCTCCGGAGTAGGTCCGGGAGCTATTACCCCACTCGGAGCTATTACCCTCCCCGTTACCTTCGGGACCCGGGAGAAGTATCGCACCGAGAAGTTGGTCTTTGACGTTGCTCAGATCAACTTACCCTTTAACGCCATCTTGGGTAGGCCTGCCTTGTACAAATTCATGGTAGCTGCTCATTATGGCTACCTGGTGTTAAAGATGCCAACACCAGTAGGCGTTCTCCAAATCCGCGGAGATCGTACTGCCGGAGTAACTGCTCTGGAAGAACTCCATGCACTTACCACGGCGCAAGAGGAGGACTCCAGGCAGGAGCAAGCTCCAAAACCCCCGAGCATTCGTCAACGAGGCTTGACATCTGCACCTCGTGTGCAACCAAGCGGCGACACCGACATTCCCGTCAAAGTCGTCCAAATCGGTTCCGATGCCGCTCAGACCACCCGTATATCGGGGGGATTGAACGACAAATAGGAACTCGCGATCATCACTTTCCTTCGGGCTAATGTCGACGTGTTTGCTTGGCAACCGTCGCAAATGCCTGGGATCCCCAGGGAAGTGATTGAGCACAATATGAAGATCTACCCCGACACCCGGCCTGTGCATCAGAAGCCTCGGAAACGATCCGTAGAGCGACAGAACTTCATCCGACGAGAAGTGAAGAAGTTGCTCGAAGCTGGATTCATCCGAGAAGTTTTCCATCCAAAATGGCTGGCAAACCCAGTCGTTGTGCCCAAGGCCGGCGGGAAGCTTCGGATGTGTATCGACTACACAACACTAAATAAGGCATGTCCAAAAGATCCATTCCCACTACCTAGAATAGATCAGATAGTGGATTCCACCTCCGGGTGTGAATTACTGTGTTTCCTAGACGCGTATTCTGGGTATCATCAAATCAGAATGTCTAGGGGAGATGAAGAGCATACCTCTTTCATCATAGTAGATGGATTGTACTGTTATACATCCATGCCATTTGGTCTCAAGAATAACCTTTGTACGAGCTATGTACAAAATCTTTGAAGACCTTATTAGAGACATAGTGGAAGTGTACGTTGATGACATCGTGGTCAAAGTCAAGAACAAGGAGTCACTCCTTGACACCTTGCAGGCTCTCTTCGACAAGCTGCGGGTCACCCGCACAAAGCTAAAACTAGACAAGTGTGTCTTCGGGGTTAGCTCCGGAAAACTTCTTGGTTTCCTGGTAAGTCACCGGGGTATAGAAGCTAATCTGGCGAAGATCAAAGCCATTGAAGATATGCGGCCACCAACCCGCATCAAAGATGTCCAAAAGCTAACTGGATGTCTAGCATCCCTCAGCCAGTTCATTTCAAGACTGGCGGAACGGGCACTCCCCTTCTTCAAGTTATTGAGGAAGTCCAGACCATTCCAATGGTCTGAAGAAGCAGAAAAGGCATACCAGGAGCTAAAACAGTTCCTCATCACCCTACCGATTCTGGTAGCCCCGAACCCTGGTAAGCCTTTGCTGCTTTACATTTCAGCCACTGACGAAGTCATCAGTATGGTCCTGGTTGCAGAGAGACCAGAACTACCACATACTCAGGAATCTAGACCCCTTCGGGAGGGTCTGGAAGATCCTAAAAGCGAGTCTGGGTCCCAGCTCCCAGACTTGAATCCACAAGAAGTCACTTCGGAAGACCCAGACCCCTCCGGGAGGGTCCAGGTCGCTTCTGAAGAAGCTCTGGGTTCCTCCAGCCAGGACCCGGAGGTCCCCGAAGAAAATCTGGATCCCTCCGGGAGGATCCAGGTCAGTGAGGAGGAAGCTTTGGGCCCCTCCGAGAGGGTCCGGACCATTCAGCGCCCCGTGTATTTCATCAGCGAAGTACTACATGATGCCAAGACTCGATACCTAGAGGTGCATAAGCTGCTCTATGCAGTTCTTATTACCTCCAGGAAGCTTCGCCATTACTTCCAAGCTCACAAAATCTCAGTGGTGACCTCTTACCCACTTCGAGCGATCTTGCATAATCCCAACTCAACTGGGAATATTGCAAAGTGGGCAGCGGAATTGGCTGAATTCGATCCAGAATTCATTTCACGGCAAGCAATCAAGAGTCAATCATTGGCGGATTTCGTGGCGGAATGGACTCCCTCTCCATCAAACCCTGGGGGCCCCAGCGAGCAGAAGCCAGAACACAAGGCTCTGGTCTTCATCGAGCCTCACTGGATCCTCTACTTCGACGGCTCCATGCAAAAGCAGGGGGACGGAGCTGGAATCCTTCTCCTCGCACCAACTGGAGAGAGGGTAAAATACATGGTACACCTTGACTTCAAGGCGACCAACAACATGGCGGAATATGAAGCACTCATTTATGGACTAAAGGTGGCACTGTCATATGGTGTCAAGCAGCTGCTGGTCAAGGGAGATTCACAGCTCATCATTAAGCAAGTGAAGGGTGAATGCTTCTGCAACAATCTCCAGCTAGCTGCTTACCTCCTTGAAGTCCAGAGGCTTCAGAAGGACTTCGAAGTCCTAGATCTCCACCATGTCCAGCGTGCCCACAACGCTGAAGCTGACGAACTCTCGACGAAAGCATCAACCGGAGCTCCGGCTCCTGATGGAACTTTTGTCCGGAGATTGTCAACACCCACAACTCAGCCTGCCGAACTGAGCGAAGGGGGCGAGATCAGCATCCCGAAGCTGACAGTCCCGATGGCCCTGTTACCATGGCAGCCATCAAGGGTCGTAGGTGCTGCTGGAAGCTCCGAGCAACCCAACACGCAAGACTCAAATGCTCAAGCTAGTTCTGATGCATGGATCTCGGAGATCCGGAGCTACTTGAAAGACAACATCCTTCCTGACGGTGATGTATCCGCTGACCAGGTAGTCAGATTGGCTAAAAGATACACGTTGGTAGAGGGGGATCTCTATCGGCGCGGTGCCAATGGCATCCTAATGCGATGCATCACAAGGGAAGAAGGTTGCGAGCTCCTCGCAGAAATCCATGGAGGCGAGTGTGGGAACCACGCGTCTTCCCGCACGCTGGTTGGTAAAGCCTTTCGGCATGGCTTCTACAGGCCTATAGCACTCCAGGATGCAGCTGAGATGGTGAAGAAATGCGAAGCATGTCAATTTCATGCAAAGCAAATTCACACACCGGCTCAGCCCCTACAAATGATACCTCCTACATGTCCCTTCGCTGTGTGGGGGATGGACATCTTGGGACCTTTCCCAAGAGCCGTCGGAGGTTACAAGTTCTTGTATGTTGCCATTGACAAGTTCACCAAGTGGCCGGAAGCAACTCCAGTTGTGACAAACAACAAGCAATCTGCTATCAACTTTTTGCAGTCCATTGTATGCAGATTTGGAGTCCCAAACAAAATCATCACTGATAATGGGACCCAATTCACAAGCTCTGCATTTCAAGGATATTGCGAAGACCTCGACATTCAAGTTTGCTACGCCTCCGTAGCTCACCCAGCAAGTAATGGCCAAGCTGAGAGAGCAAATGCTGAAATCCTTAAAGGACTCAAAACGCGCACCTATGAGCGCTTGAAAAAACATGGAGCCAACTGGATTGAAGAACTTCCGCTCACTTTATGGGCCAACAGGACATCTCCAAACCAGTCAACTGGAGAGACACCCTTCTTCCTGGTGTATGGAGCTGAAGCAATCCTTCCTCCGGAAATCACCTTGGGGTCACTCCGGGTCCGGACTTTCGACGAAGCCACGCAGGACCAGCTCCGGCGTGAAGACCTATACCTCCTTGAGGAGGGAAGGTGCCAAGCAGCTGTTCGAAATGCCCGATACCGCCAAGCCCTACAGCGCTATCATCAGCGGCATGTACACAACCGACAGCTCGAGGAAGGCGATCTGGTGCTACGGAGAATACAATCCAAAGAAGGGTTAAACAAACTCTCCCCCAGCTGGGAGGGACCCTTCCGAGTGATTAAATTATCCCGTCCCGGAAGCGTTTGCTTGCCTTCCGAG
Source organism: Tuctoria greenei (assembly GCA_036927565.1). Taxonomy (NCBI): domain Eukaryota; kingdom Viridiplantae; phylum Streptophyta; class Magnoliopsida; order Poales; family Poaceae; genus Tuctoria; species Tuctoria greenei. The sequence goes on along the minus strand of JAYESD010000012.1, from coordinate 5,099,650 downwards.
GATGGGACACCTCTCCCAAATCCTTGGAACATTGTGCACCTCCGTAAGTTCTACACTTAATATCACGGAGGTGAGTCTGTAGTAACTCGAGGTGTATGTTATAGAGTCATTGTATAGAGTCGGGTAGTTCCTCCGGGAGAACAGCCGGACCTTCCCCGGAAGGTCCGCAAAGTTCATGCAACACTTGTCACAGTCCCAGAACTAAAAGTGTGGCTAGCTACCCTGGGTCAAACGAGAAATTAAACACGCTTAGCCTGGTTCCGTACCCTAAGAGTGTACTTGTTTCTCCTGTACCCCGGACCTATAATGAAAGACATCTTCAGGTGAAACAGACTCCACGTGCATTCATTTTGTACAAGCTCAACATTTTTCATTTTTCTCTTTCTTGTCTATAACAAGGACGTGCAATTCTTAAGAAATTTTAGTTCGACCGGTTCATATATGATTCGAGTTGTATTGTCGATTCTTTTGGGTTCAAATATTGTTCATGGCCCACTCGCCTGAATGCCGTCATGCCAATCTAGGGCCGGAGTGTGCTATCGACTTAGACTGGTCAAGCACCCTAAGTACGCCACTCTACCTACAAACCGACAGGCCGAAGTAAGGCGGGTCCAAGAACAATTGAATCTGGAAGAAAAGACAACGCATTCGGTTGTATCTAGAATCGCGTTTGACCTAAAATTTTCTTGAGAATCGTAAGCCGCGGCGAAGTTATAGACAAGAAACGAATTCTACTATTTTTCTTGGCTTCAGTGTGCAGGAAAAATAAAATCCACGTTGATGGAGAAAAGCCGGAGCCAACAAAGCTCCAACCCCCCTAGATGGCTTGTAATCGATGTTAATCATTGAAAACGAGCTTCACCGGAGCAACCAAGCTCCGGTAAAGCTAGGGGGGGCCAGCTGTCGACGTAAAATAAAAGATGGTGAAAAGACCCCACAATCGGAGTCTGCTGCTGACAAGCTACGCGTTGGCAAAGGTCACTGCCGGAGCTACTAAGCTCCGACACCCCGGAGGGCTAATTATCGATGCTCTACGCGTTGATAGGGACTATTGTCGGAGCTACTAAGCTCCGACGGTAGTCAATTTGACCTAAGGGGGCCTTCACTATCGAAGACTTCAGACCTACACTCTACAAGTTCGAAGCAAATGAGTCTTCAACAAAACACAATATCCTCTTGGTACATGTTCACAATCAAATTGTGTACATATACCAGGGGGCCAAGTGAAGACAAAAGTTAGTGTTGAAGACAAAAAGTGAAATTCACAAAAATTTGGGGATTTCATTCATCTGGAGACAAGGGATTACAAAATTGAGTAAGAAGAAGAGAGAATACAAGTGGGAACTACAGAGATGGTCCTAGACCCTATGGAAGAATTGGGCGACCTTCTGGGCAACCTCCGACACGTTGGCTCAGAAAGCTTCACCTTCTCCTTCAACGGGACCTTCAAGCACCGGATCCAGAGGGAATTGGGGATTCCGGCTGGTGTAGCACGTCAGTACATATTTTGCGATGTTCTTCGCCAGGGTTTGCCCCTCAACCACCAATTGGTTCGCGATGACATCGCCCACCTTGGAGAGTTTGCTACCTGCCGACCTCAACGCCTACAACGCTAGGTCCGCTCCGGCTCCGGATCATCCGGACGCACGGGACTGCAGCCCATCGGTGTCAGCGCGTCGTTGGCCTTGCCCAGGAACTCCCAAATCTGTAGGGAGTCCGCAGTCCTCAAGCCCTTCAATTCCTCCAGGGATCTTCTGGCCGCCACTAGTTCAGAATTCTCGCGAGCGAGGCGCTCAACTTCTTTGGCGTTTTGCTGAATCTTTTCAGCAACCCGCTTTTTGAGTTTTCCGAGCTCCTCCTCCCGGAGGTGGATCTTGTTCCGGTGGTCAACCAGGTCCTTCTCCCTGCCCCTCACTTTCTTCTCCCTGGCAGCAAGGGCACACTCTTGCTCGTAGAGTTCCTGCCCTCGCACCCAGGCCTTCTCCTCCTCCTCAGTGCAGCGCTCTTCCAATTTCTTGGCGCGCTCCTCGAGGCCCTTGTCAGCCAGAGCCACCTTTTCGGTGAGCTCCTCCTCCCTCCTCAGGACGTCATCCCGCAGCTCTAGGAGTTTCTGCTCTTCATCTTCGAGGTGTTTCTCCCTCTCCTCAAGTGCCTCCCGGCACTTGATGAGTGTAGTGTTAATGGCCTCGAGCCTTTCTTGGCGTTCATCAGCCGCACTGTTAGCTGCTTTGGTCTGCTCATAAATCTCCTGGGATTGAGCGTCGAGGGCGCGAGTCATACTCTCCTGGTAATTTACCCCAATATTCCAGGCGGACCTTCTCCCGCTTGATCCACTCTTTGTCATCCGCTAGCCTCGACTGCGCCAGCTTGGTCTCGAAGTAGAGCCGGTATGCCACCGCCTAAGGGTTTGGCGCTCCTCTTCAGGAGCCTTGCTGTCGTGGAAGAAGGCCAGTTGAACTTGACGCAGACTGGAACAGGCGTTGTCAATAGACAATGACAACGGGATAGGTTCCGAACCTGCTGGGGTCTCCTCCGCTGGTTCCAGCGGGTTTTCAGATAGAAAAATTGGGTCCCACTCCATAAGAGTGGTCCCCTGGGTCTCCATGGCACTAGGGCCGTCCTCCGGGATGGCCTCAGTCGCCATCGAGGAAGGCCCCGCTGCCAGGTCTTCATCTGCCCTCTCAGACAGGGGGCCAGCGACTTCACCAGGGCACTCCGGCTCAGCCGCGGGTACCTCCGACGTTGTCACTTCCGGAGCAGGGGCCGCTTCTAGCTCCGGCCTAGGCACCTCCTCCGATGGGGGCTCGAGCTCCGACGCCTCTGCAACAACCGGCTCAGGAGCCGGAAGATCTTCATCATCAACTGGCCCTGCGGCCGGAGCTCCAACAACGACCGGCTCTGCGGCTGGTGCTTCTGACGAAGCCGGCCCAACCGCCGGAACTTCCTCAACATCCGGCGCGCACGCCGAGACTTCAATCACCTTCGGCTCAACTGCTGGAGCTTCGACAATTTCCGGATCTAGGGCCGGAATTACTGCTTCCTCCGGCTCAACGACCGGAGCTTCCATCATCTCTGCACCAAGACCCGGAGCTTCAACCTCCGGAGCAGGTGCCGCTGGTGCATCTTCTCTCCCGCGGTCCGGCGCTACCACGGGAGTCTCTGGGGATGAGTTGAGGTCCATGACCACGACAGCTGGCGCCGGAGCTGTCGCAGCTTTAGCCACCACTTGGGGCGGCACCGGGACATGAGCAGAAGCTTCCGCCCTCACAGCTTCAGCTGCTGTGGCTGAGGGTGGAGCCTCACTCCTCTTCTTGGGAACGCTGCAGATGATGGACGAAGAAACTTAAAAAATAGTTACTACAACTAAACAACTGTCCAAGGTAAAGATTAAAAATTACCTTGGGAGGCTTCCGCACCAGCTTGCGCAGAACCTCTTTCCCGGGCGTTCTGGGCTGGTCATAACCGGCGTGGAAGCTCCGGAAGGCCTCCCGGAACTCGTCGGAGCCACGGGCGTTTCCCTAGTCGAGGCCCCCCTCGATCGGGGAGAACCTCCGGACCTAGAGGCCTCAACCGACCCTGGTGCAGGAGTCGCATGCCCGAAGCTAGCACCCCGGGAGGACCCCACTGCGGGTACAGTCGCCGCGGTTGTAGAAGACCTCCCCCTCCGGGGAGAAGGAGCCGATGCAGAGGTGGCAGGCCTGACGGACCTTCCGTCGGCATGCTGCAACTTCCTCTTCCGGCTCAAGGGTTCTTCCGCCGGCTCCTTACCCTTGCCGACAACCTCAACCCTTGGCTTCGGGGCAGGATCGGAGCCACCCCCGGAAGCTCCAGGGATCGCCGCCCTAGTGGTTTATCTTCTCTCGACGACACCAAGGTTGTCAAGCACAGGCATCTTCCGCCGGAGCTCGCTGCTGAACTCTACTTCCACGTTCAGAGGGAGAAAAGCTGATGGCAGAGTCAAGTCGTCACCCGCGACGTCGATGCCGTGCTGGAACATCTTGAGGTGGAACTCCAAGGTTGTCCCCACCATGTTAACCTTCAGCCCGGTCTCGACCCGGTCGTCGTCCATCATGCTGTTGAGGGCCCAAGCGAGTTTTTCTCTCCTCTTCAGCGGTGCCCACCTGTTGACCAGGAAGTTGCAAAACACCGCCTGAGGAGTCAATCCTCCCTCCACGCATTGGCGGATCCTGGTCAGAGCAGGGTTGAAGGCTTCCGCCAGCATCGGAGCTTCACTTTAGATTGTCGTGTCGATGTTGGGGAGGCCTTCGGGCAGCTCCAGCCTCTCGTGCTCCTCCACCCGAACGACTATCCAGTCCTTCTTCCAATCATCCCATTTCCCAGAGGGAAACGACCGGAGGTACTTGAATGGGCACTTCTTGCACTTCACGAAGTAGTAGAAGCCAAGGTACTCATTGCTCCTACCGGTGGTATGAACGGTGAAGAAGGTCCGGAAGAGTTCAATGCAGGGGGGATGCCCACCCACATCTCATAGAAGTGGACAAAGATAGACACAAGAAGAATGGAGTGGGGCCAAGGTGATACATCTGCAGACCATAGAAGTCTAGCAGCATCAAGAAAAAGGAGGAAAAAGGTGGGATCAACCCCACCATGGCGTACGAGGAGAAGTACACCATTTCGTCAGCGTGCTCCTTCTCAAACGGGATCTCTCCCCAGGCGCGGACCGGGCGGTTGAAGAAGTCCGAGGACCACCCCATGAGGGCCCGGACCTTCTTCAGATCACCGTCAGTCTTCAAATGGCTCTCGCGGAGACCCAACTCCATCGCAGCACAGCAAGGCAGGAGAGGAAGAGCAAGCACAAGTTGGGAGTTTGAGCGCAAGATCAGATGAGAGGCGTAAAGAACCCCAAACGGTGCGTGCTTTCCTTCTTAAGTAAGCCCTTGCGACGCTTGGATGGAATCTACAAGGAAGTCGAAGATACTACTCAAAAATTCCACCCAGCCAATGATAAGAGGGCCCGGGACCATCCGGACGATCAAGTCAAGGTTCTTACCCAGGCGAACGGTTGTCATCATGAGGCAGGAAGCCCGAAGGCGGCGGCCTGACAAGGCATGCGGAACCGATACGATTTTCGTATCGGGAACCGGCGACCTTCAATTGCTTGAGATCCGCATGCCAAAGATCTCACCTGCCGCACACGAGATACACCACGAGGCGAGGATTTAACTCTGAACCATCGCCAACGACACATCTGAAGACCTTTGAAGACTCAGTTCAAAAGTCAAAGGATGGACCCACCTCCGGCGGAATGACTTCACCCAAGGGGTCTTCCCCAGAGGTGGGCCCAGGGGGCCACTGTCGGTACCCTGGGTACCATATACCCCTTGGGATTGCAAAGATCTCAAGGGAAAGTCATCCACTTGATTTGAAGACCTTCGGAGGCCCACATGTCAGACATGTCCGGACCCGCTTCTCCAATATGGTTAGTCCCAGGGTCGCCACGTGTACTATCAAACCGCAGCTACCGCCCGCAAGGGGGGAAGCTCCGGGCTATGGACCGAAATGGCACCCCCGGACCTAACCCCAGACCGAGGGAAGCTCCGGTGCTGACACGTGTCGAGTAACACGAGAGCCATCTGTTCTCCACAGTGTGCTCCGGTGCTGCCATGTGTCCAACCGTCAGATCTTCAGCCTCTAACCTCCGGATCTTCAAAGGGGAATCAAGGACTTCAAGACCCGATCAAGTGTCATTAATACTACATTAATGACACACGATCGGATGACCTTAATTACCAGTAACGGTGTTGTTAAAGCCCATAACTCGGTCATTAAGGGTAATTAAACGTGTTGAATGTATATCAATATCAGTAACCACTGGGGCCACATATCGGGCCAGGCTAACTTGTAACGGCCTGCCCTTGTACTATAAAAGGACAGGCCGACGATACATAGGACACGGCTACACACGCACTCTACAGACTCTCTACGCTCTAGACATACATCCAATACAACATCAACACACCCCGTGGAGTAGGGTATTACGCTCAGGCCGCCCGAACCACGTAAATTCCTGTGTCTACTGTGTCATTTACAATTCACCTTCTTGAATCTCCGCGCGCCCACACCGAACCTCAAACTCCTTTAACACTTTAGTAGTGTCGGGAGATCTGCCGGATCAAAACCACCAACAGAAGTCCACATCATTGGAGGAATGACTACAAGCGCCCCTCCCCAGCACGCGACACCATCCGCCACGAGGTCTCGACAAGAACCGCCGCCTTCTCCCTACGAGGTCTGTCACTCGGCCCTCCTCTCATATTTATAAGGAGGTCGATTAAAGAGTTCGACACAAAACTTTACACCCTACCGCTAATACAAGTTCAAAGTCTTAAGCGTAACCAATTCATACACAATATTCAACAAATATTCCAACAAACTTCACTTTGGTGAATCGCATATATTTTTAAGTCGTCATAAGTGAACTTCCACTTACACGAACTTGAGTTGTCGACTTCATTGCTCATGGAGAATCACCTGTGAGTCCAACTCCTTAGATCGCCACTCGAAGAGAACACCCCTATGTCTGGAACTCCATCTTCCATGACTCCATCCTTGTAGCTAGTGGTAACCATTCGGGATTATCTAAAATTTCTGATCGGGTAGTTTGGATTTTTCAAAATCTTGATTTGCAAACTAAACTACATAAACTTCCCCTCAAAGATAAATAAGAAAACAAAAATGAAGCTGAAGGCCAAAACTAACCAAGAAAACAGAACTAACCAAGAAAACAGCAGCTAGAGAGAGATTTTGAGAGGAAGAAAAAGAATGTGAAAACAGGATATCTGAGCCAACGACGCATCAGAAGAGCATCCTCTTGAGGAGGTGTAGCTGGGGGGGGGGGGGGGGAGTTACCGGCTTAAGCAGGGTGTACCACGCACGGATTTTACTTCAATAGAGCTCAGCAGATTGTCGAAGGCTTGGAGGCAGTGGGGGCAGGGGACATGGATCTTTGCTTCAGAGGGATGGATTGCCAAAGGCTTGGAGCCCTGGAGGGGATGAGGCAGACTGTCGAGCGCATTGCAACAGGGGTGGGAGGGTTGGTGTTGCGCGATGGTCAAGGGAGAAAAGGCTCACATCATGGGGGCACTTGGGCGAAGGTGGGCTTTTGTCCGGGCGCGGGCACGATGAGCCCAGTGTTAGGTCTTCTCAAGGTTGAACAAAGGTCCATGTTTGAAGGCCCAATATTTATATTATAGATAATAGATGGCTGATCCCTAACCCTAATCCCAAAGGTGCCATAGCAGTCGCCGCACACAAGTTGTTGTCCCTCACGAGTGAGACGCTTGAGGATGCTCTTGCGAGGAGGATCTGCTTCACAACTCCTTCGGCGTCAAAGGTTTACAGATCGCATCTGTGCAATGGAAGGCTAGCATGTTCCGACGTGGGGTTCATCTCTCCATATGTGTGTACTTTCGTAGAGTGTTGTTGCATTGCACACTTCATCGGACCAAACGACTACCTCCCCATCAGCTAGAAGTCTTCCGATGCGCTACTTGATGGGAAGGTATATCTATGATCATACAAATCCAAGCGTTCCTGTTTTATGCGGTTAATTTTGTTGTGTGTTAGCGATTAGCATCCGCATATTTCCTACAGTGGTATCAGAGTCGTGCTTGCAATGTTTTTGGTCTATATTAAAATTATGTGTTTGGTTGTAGAACATATCATTTTGATGAGGGTTGGCATTGTGCGATGGTTAGGGGTGGAAAGGCTCGCATCGTGGTGGACGTTTGGAAGGAGGTTGATGTGGACATCCCAGCACCACATACACGTGTCTTCATTGCTGATTTATCTCCCTACTGTGGATTATAAGAGTCGAGGATGACTCCTTCTCAAGAGGGAGAGGATGATGTGGACATCCCATACCTAGACTTGATGACATGCTTGATGAGCTTAGTGTGCTATCATATTTACGAAAATTGACTTGAGAAGTGGGTATCACCAAATCTGAATGAAAGAGGGAGATGAATGGAAAACAACTTTTAAAAACAATTTTGGCTTATATGAATGGTTGGTGATGCCTTTTAGATTGACAAATGCTCCTAGTACTTTTATGAGATTGATGAATCATGTTCTTAGAGCCTTTGAAAAGTTTGTTGTAATTTACTTTGATTATATCTTAATTTACAGCAAGTCTCTTGATGAATACGTGGAATATATAAAATGTGTGCTTGCTGTTTGAGAAAAGAATGCTTATTTGCTAACCTTGCAAAGTGCACCTTTTGCACCGATAAGGTAGTCTTTCTTGGCTTTGTTGTTCCAGCTCAAGGCGTGGAGATCAACGAAGAAAAGCTTAAAGTTGTTCATGAGTGGATGCCTCCACAAAATGTCAGTCAAGTGTGAAGCTTTCTTGGACTTGCAGGTTTCTATCGATATTTTGTGAAAGATTTTAGTACCATTGCTGCTCCAATCAATGAGTTGACAAAGAAGGATGTACCTTTTCATTGGGGAGAAACACAAACAAAAGCATTTGAAGAGCTGAAAAAGAAGTTGACAACAGCCCCACTACTTGCCTTCATGATTTTGGTAAGATTTTTGAGATTGAATGTGATGCAAGCAGAGTAGGAGTTAGAAGCGTTCTTATGCAAGAAGGACGACCAATTGCATATTACAGTAAAAAGCTAAGTGGTCCAACTCTCAATTATTCAATTTATGACAAAGAATTATATGCTCTTGTGAGATATTTAGAAACTTGGCAACACTTTCTTTTGACAAAAGAATTTATCATACATTCAGATCATGAATCTTTGAAACATCTTAAAGGCCAATTAAAACTGCACAAAAGACGTGCAAAATGGAGTGAATTTATTGAGACATTTCCTTACATTGTAAAGTACAAGAAAGGAAAGGACAATGTTGTTGCAAATGCTTTATCTAGATGTCATGTTTTGTTGTCTCAACTTGATGCAAAAGTGCTTGGCTTAGAAAGTATCAAGGGCTTGTATGCCACTGATTCATATTTTTTGGAACCATTTTTTAAGTGTTGTGATGGAAAAGGATGGAAGAAATTTCATATGTATAATGGATTTTTATTTCAAGCTAACAAACATTGCATTCCAGTTTGCTCTCTTCGTCTAATGCTTGTGCAGGAAGGTCACGCTGGAGGCTTGATGGGTCACCTTGGTGCCAAGAAAACAGAGCAAGTGCTGGTGGATCACTTATTTTGGCCCAAGATAAGAAGGTACGTGGAGAGGCATGTTCTATGGTGTGTCACCTGCCATAAAGCTAAGTCACTCTTGAATCCTCGTTGCCTATACATCCCTCTACCATTTCTGTGTTTTATATGGGAAGATGTTTCTATGAACTTTGTTCTTGGTTTACATAGAACAAAGAGGGAGAGCACTTCAATATTTGTTGTGATTAACCACTTCAACAAAACGGCTCATTTTATTTATTGTCATGAGAACGATGATGCATCACATATTATTGACTTATTTTTTACGGAAGTCGTATAACTTCATGGTGAGCCACAAACTATTATTTTGGATCATAACATCAAATTTTTTACCTACTATTGGAAGACATTGTGGGGCAATCTTGGGAAATGGCTGGTATGTTCCACAACATTGGGCGCAAGGAAATGTGAGAATGTTGAACAAGAAAGGGTGCTGAAATTTTCAAGAAACCTCATTATCAAGAAAAGATAAACAAGAAAATATTGAAGTGTCGAGTTGGACTCATTTTCAAGAGAGGAGAGATGATGAGTATATATTTTCCAAGGATATATCGAGTGAGTACAACTGTTATCGTTGCCGATCTATCTCCCTACTGTGGATTAAAATAGTCGAGGATGACTCCTTTTCAAGAGGGAGAGAATGATGTGGACATTCCAGCATCACATACACGTGTCTTCATTGCCGATTTATCTCCCTACTGTGGATTACAAGAGTCGAGGACCTTTTCAAGAGGGAGAGGGTGATGTGGACATCCCAGCATCACATACACGAACATGAGCTTATCAAGGACTTCCTATGCACACTCATGTTCAGAAACTCAAACAAGAGGTGAATGTTTTCCTCTCTACTCGTGTAATTACATGTTACTCAGGTTTACACATGAAGGAGTATTATTGGCTGCCACGAAAAATAATCAAGTCAGTTTGCGCTGTCCAAACTTTCGGTGGCACGATAGTTTGCACTGTCCGATCTGAAAACTAGTACACAACAAGAACCTCAAGTTCACGTGTAATTTTGTACCCATCTGTCACGTTCCAGGGGACATAATACACATGGTGTAAAAGCTTATCAAGTCTACTTTTCAACGCAACAAACAGTTCATCATTTGGAGTTTCGAAGGTGGAGTTATAGACAAATTACTGAAGACTACACAAAAGGCGAGAAGACGCGCGAGGATCAAAGACTACTTGGTAAATTATTCACTAGCTGACCCTCTACCTAGCTAGGAGGGTTATTCCTAGTATAAATAACACCCTTGTGCTTCTGGAAAAACAACCATTAATCATTTTATAAACAATATAATTTTGAGTGCCTTGCACACCTTTGTTCTTCCTGGTTCTTAATGAACTTGTGAAGTGATCCCTCTGGAGTCCCCTAATTCGTGCTCTAGGCTCTTGGGCCTTTTGTATGGATTAATTTCCGATTTGTGGTTCTGCGATCGTTCGGAGATAGAGTCGAAATCCTCAAAGTTTCGGTGCCTCTCTCCCCGTCGCTTAGTCGTAACCAACCTTGGCTGGTATAAAGCTAGTTATCTCGAATTATTGTTCTGTGATCATTCGGATATCGAGTCGAAGTTCTCAAAGACTTCGGTGCCTCTCTCCCCGTCACTTGATCGCATCTAACCTTGGCAAGTATAAAGCAAGTTTCTCCGCTGTTTTCAGCTAGTTACCATTGTTCGTTCTGCTGTCAGATCTTTTCATTTGCCCTTCGTCGTACCTACTGCCGTGAAGTCGGACCATCCCGGGTTTCACCCTATCATAGGTGGACTTTTGCCTGAGCGCAGGCACAATGAGCACAACGAGCCCACCTCACGGATTAAGTACTTCAGGATTTCGAGAACCGGATAGTAGACCCGAATTACTCCTGAAATTAGTTCAAGTTTTACAGATATGTAGCTTAAAAACAGTTTCAAGTTTCGATATTCGAGTTTTTTGGATTTGGGTTAGTGCTTTTTTCAGATTGGATCTTTATGCTTGAGTTTTATGCCTACCTCTACTTGTAGCTTCTATATGATCGATGTCACCATCTCTCCCATCATCATGGTCTCGTCTCCCTTCATGATTTTCGTTGTTTTTTCATCCGGGTCATCCTGGAACAAATTACCACGATGTAAAAACCTCAAAGCAAAATTAGATTTCTTAACACATCGAAACACCTGCTCACCTCCATCCTGTATCATGAACTTGATCTCACCTATCCTAGTAACATAGTATCCCCTATCGTCTTCTAAACAAAATCATCTGACTTATGAGAGAACCACTCCTTTGTACTTACGAACATCCATGTTTGAGTCTGCATGTTCCTGTTACAAATGTATTCACAGCTGCACCTATCCGTTGTCCGAGTCAATAATATTTTTGTAGTACCTTTTTGACAAAGCGAACCAGTTTTTGCACTGGTTTTCAATGTTTAAATAATCTGAATAGCCCACAGGTAATATTATTTGGCAAATGCTCAACACATTCGACCAAAAGGGTCAGATTCATATGTCCGTTCAAAGCATTTAAATCGACTAGCAGAAATTAGGTTAAATGTTATCAAACACGCATTTTGCAAGCTCGAGCTAACAGGTTCACCCCTAAGAAAAGGGATCAGCATTTGATAGTTCAGATCTCAATTTACCCGGATAGCAGCCGTTTTGCTCTGCCAAAATTTACATACAAAAGATCAAGCAATTATTCTTCCCCTCTAATAAAGTGCCTCAACTAGATCTTTTCCAGCAGAACGTTTCAGCTTACTGCTACATAATTATCCTTACAGCAATCAGTTATCATTTCCCATACTTCCTATTGGAAGGTTTACCCCTGTTGTTTTTCCCTCTCAAAATTGCTACTGTCGGACCAATGGCGCTGCTTCTTAGCGCTCTTAATGACCAGGCAGATGTGCTAGCGTTTGGTGTCCAATTTCCCCAGCCGTTTTCCTGAACATCCGACTTGTAATTTGCTACCTCACCAGTTTCTTCCCAAACTGCTTTCTGTGTCTTTTCTGCACAATTTGCTGTTGCTCAATTACCAAATAATCAAGAATATTCAGCATGGAAAGAAAATGTTTAAAGTGGAAATATCGGTACCTGGTTTAGCTTCCGAAGTTCTAGTGTTATTTTGCACCAAGAGAGCTTTTTGGCTGTCAATGTTACCATTGCTTTTATCTAAACTGTTTGGCTGGTGCGCTCCAGCCAATGTTACATTTCTCTTTCCTGTTTCTGCCAAGGGAGTACTAACAGGCACTGGTGCTGTTTCATTACCTTTTAATAGCCTTACATCAAGAAGGGATGAGTACTCGATCTGCAGAAGAATCCAAGAATGATGCATACCAGGTTTGACTTGCTTGTAAAGTTAGGAAATGGAAAAGTATATCTGATTACCTCCAAGGAGCCATCTTCCTTGTAAGGTGACATGTCCAAAAGCATATCTGATTCGTCCTCAGTTTTTCTTTCCTCACAAATGATTGGATAGTCTGGAACAGGTAAGAGGATGATTCTCAAAGATATGGGGTCATATATCATAACTTTACCGACCTGAAACAAAAATAGGAGAATGGAAATTAGTTTTTGCTCAAACTCAATGCTGCTACCGAGTCATATTCACAATGCATTTTCTCTTCAGTGTTCCATTAGCACGCATAAACTGCTTATATGGATCTGAAATGATATTGCTTTCATTTCACCATAATAAATACCCTATACAAATGCGTTTTTGGATGCCATTGCTACAGGAATTTGTGTCATACACGGTATGAAGAAAGCTCTGGACACCATGATGAAGACAGCTCAACCAATCGATAGGCAATCAGATCACCCTCCTGCAAGGTACAGAAGTATAAATTCTTGAGCAACAAAAGAAGTAGAAATAAGACAAAATAACTCAAAGCAAGCTTAGTATGCTTGCCAACAGCATACTTTTATATTCAACTATGCAAAAATAAAAAACATGAGAGAGCTATAATGGCATCCCCTTGTATTTTTTTTCCTGCAGTACATATAAGGCTTGAATACAAAAACCACAAAGAAATGTTCCCCGGGTCTCAGGAGGTGAAAGATTTTGTCTCATACAGAAGCAATCTTATCTGGGACAGGTGGAACAGATCAGAAATGAAAAATGATTGTGAGGCATTATTTGGCTTGTCTGAAGGCCAGAAGTGTCACGCTAATTTATTCCTGGCCCAGGTGTGCACTACTTACTAGCTCCTAGTAACTTCTTTAGCTGAGCAAAAAGTGCATGTTAGCCCATTCAGCTTAGTTTGTCAAGGACTACATAAGAAACAATCCCACAAAATACAATAAACTCTAGTTTAGATCCCATCCAAAAAGCACATATTTAACTTCTCTCTTATTGCACTTTCAAAGCACATATCTATTATACTACTAGCGATCACATTAACAACCATTGTGGTCCAGCGCCTTGAACTAACACAACTTTGATACTTCTAGCAAAAGAACAGACAGTTCACTGTCCACATAAAAAATGCTCATTTCAATCCAATGTTTTCAAATCACCTAGTCCACCCTAATCGCCTAAGAGGCGATTAAGTCGACTAGGACGATTAGTCGTCGATTAGGGCGACTAATCGACCAAGTCGATGCCTAGTCGACGTTCGGTCGTCCTCTAGTTTTTTACAGTACCAAGTCGATATAGAGCACATGGAGAAGAGGCAGCGCACAAGTGAGAGGTGGCAGCATCGCACAAGAGAGGGGCATTCAAAGGTCAGCGAAGGCGGCGGGCACCGAGCGGCGATAGAGACTGGAGACGGGCTGCGGAGGTGGAGAGGTGATGGCAGCACATAGAGGAGGGATGTCCTGGCAGCGGCGACACACAAGGGAGGGGGTCCCAGCAGCGGCAGCGTACAGGGCAACTCAGCAGCTGGCGGAGGAGTCTGGAGCGGACGAACGTAGGAGGCGAACGAAGGCTTGGAGTCAAGCGTCTTGGAGTTGGGCAAACCAGCATCGGGTTGGGCCTCGATTGCTTGAAGTCCGATGTACGTGAACCGATCAGGTATATAAAACCATATCCCGACTTTACCCTAACCCTAAACTTCTTCCTCACTCCTCTACAGTGGAGGTGGCCAGGCGTCCAACGCAACGGCGGCAACGGCATCCAGGTTCGGCGCAACGGCGGCCAGTTGCGGCAGTGACGACGATAGTGACGATGGCCAAGCGCTGCGACAGTAACAGGCAGGCGCAACGACAGTGACCAAGGTGCCTGATCGCCAGACCCACTAGTCAAATGACTAGTCAGCCGACTAGTTTTCTAGTCACCATGATCGAGTCGACAGGCCTAATTTTGACCAAGGGAGCAATAAGGACGACTTGAAGACATGGTTTCAATATTGTGCTTATCTGGGCAACTTAAATATCCTCAATACGTATCCCGATATGACAGATAAATTGACCCACAAGATAAGACTGTTAGAATTACGGCGGTCTCCTCACCAAAACCACTGCTTCACAGGTTGCTGGAGCCAATCTACAGCAGTCTGATCAGTTCCTTTGATTGTTGTATGCACGTGAAAGAAGAAACGGAGAACAGAGGTGCCTGTGCTGAAGCACAGAACCGATCTGCTATACAGATCGATCTGGATAGTGGCGTGCATGGACAGGCTCTGGCACAAGGACCAAAGAAGAGGAAAAATTTTAGTCCAGGTCACCCTAGACTTATATAGCCGGTTTACAATCATCTGGACTCCAACTAGGACTCTTCAATTCTATTCTAAAACTGCAGCATCTAGTTCTATCCCTAGGACTCTTAATTTTATTTTCTTCACGGACTCCAATCTTAATAACACAGTGGTACTGTGTCTATCCGTGTCCTGCGGTCTTGACTTCGTACCACCCTCTCTGCAAAAGTAGGGGTAAGGCTCTAGAAATAACTCTCGCCTAGACCACACAATGTGTGGGAGCCTTCAACACTGGGTTCACCCTTTAGTCCAATCTTGACAGGAAGATGAACACTCATTCATCATCCTGCACATACTAGCAACTAATTCTAGGATGGTGACATCACTATTCCACCTAGACCCAATTTTGGTATGGGCACATCTTCATCCCCAGAATGGCATCATAACGCCCTGCACTCAATTTCGGGGTGGCCACATCTTCATCCCCAAGATGGGGGTACAACTTTTCCACCCTACACTTAAACTCGGGATGAACTCATCTTCATCTCGAGCACACCTCGATGTAAGACCACAACAAGAGGAATACAACTTTTCCACCCTACACTTAAACTCGGGATGAACTCATCTTCATCCCGAGCACACATCGATGTAAGACCACATCTGGGTGAGGAAGCTAAAACGCAGGCAGTATCGAAAGTGGATGGTCGCTGAATCAAAACAGCAGCCTTGTCAACTTTGAGGCCATCAACAAAACGAGTAGTGTAAAACATGGGATCAGTAAAGGATTCATAGGCATGCAGTTGATCCATAAGCTCGGAAAATTGCTCAATATACTCAGTGATAGATCCAGTTTGCTTGATGTGAAAAAGATGACTAATGAGGGACTCATGCTGATTGCGACCAAACCAATCAACAATCAGTGAGCAAAAGGTATCCCACGAGGAGTGAGCTACCCGCTTTTCCATGGACTGGAACCATAAGGCAGCAGGGCCCTCAAGGTGCATGCAAGCAACCTTGACCCAAATACCTGGGTCAATTGAGTACATCTCAAAATAACTCTCACAATGATTTTTCCACAATTTGGGGTTAGATCCATCGAACTTGGGGAAATGCAGTTTAGGCAGGCTACTCTTGTATGAGGACGGACCCAAAGAAGAACGATCAAGAATGCAACCAACTGAACGAAAAGTGCGAGGAGGGTAGAAACTGGACGCACCCTTGACCGGGATATGGGTATGGGTGTAAACCAACCCAAACCCAACATCCCGGTTCATAATGTCAACGTGGTGCCCATACGGGCCGTCGGCTGCAGGCAGAGGAGTAGGGTGGTCGCCGACCGACTCGAAGGGTAGCACGCCCGGGTGACGAATGTTGGAGTCACATGCTTCATGGGTAAAGAAGGAGTTGAGCTTCGACACTTCGAGCTTCATGGATGAAAGGGAGGAGTCAAACTCAGGCTTCCAAGTGTCGATGTCCTTCTGCAGGGTCTCCATAGAAGACTCTAGATGGTGGACGCGCTCCGCCTGGGATTGGCTAGCTGACGCGACATCCGAGACCTTCAGATTGATGTCCAGCTTGAAGTCGGTGAGGCTTGGTCGAACTACGATCGGATAGGCTTCGCCACCTCGTCCAGGAGTTTGATCATCAGATCCATTGCGTCGTGCTTCTTCCGATGGCGAGTGTTGTGGTCGTGGTTGCCCAGGGCTGCGACGAGAATCTGATACCAATTGTGAGGTGGGGTAGTAGATCGGAGTAGAGGAGGGGAGAAGGAGAGATGTCGTGGGGAGGAAGAAGATAGGCGAGATTAGTTTCTTCTCATTCCTTCTCGATAGTCCTCCCGTGTTCTCAGCATTCCTACATATAGGTCACAGCTAGCTATTACATCAGCCCCATTCGGTGCCCACAATTCTCACACTTTTCTTCCTGGGCCGGAGGCCGCAACGAGGCCCATCCGCATCGGATGCTGGCAACTGCTCAGACGGCGCGGTGGCATAACGAACAGGGCTAACATGCGGCAACTTGTTGCCATCAGTGTGCCCCTATGCGTTGATTGACCCAAAATCTCCACAACTTCATGAACAGGTCCAGATAGATAGCCAATTACAAGGCTCTGATATTTTAGATCATTAACTAAGCATTTATAGCTGCTGCAAGTTTTGATTCTGTTTAGATTTTCTACTCAATGCTCATATGTGTTCATGTTTTTTAGGATGCAACACGGACTTTGTAGGTTATAAATTAACAAAATATTGCCATATTTAATTGCTGATAACTGATAAGATTACAAGAGATGTAATCAGTAGTCTCCCAGCACAGTTTGACTAGAAGTAATACCTTTGGGAGTCGCGTTAGGGGGTACAAGCTCTTGAAATCCAAAAGCCCACCACTAGATTTTTCTTCATCAACAGCAGTGTTCACTCTTGCTGAGTTATTGATACTACTTTCCCCAACCTTTTGATTATCCACACCACAAGAACCATTTTCACTAATCTTACCCTCCACCACATGATGACTAACATCAGTGCTACTTCCAATTATTCTTGCATCATAATTGATATCAGCCTTTTTTTTCTTGGAGTCATACATTCCCCACTTCTGACCCTTCTTTTTGCTCATTGTTGCACTCCATTGCAAAGTGCCCTGGAACACACCACGAACATCAATGAAATATAATAATAAAGCAAATCAAAGCAGTTAGGTGTTTTAGAATATTATGTGGAAAATTTTACAATGTTTATGTTATGGGATAAGGGTCAGGACAGATAAGGTCGTTAGCCTTTTTGAATAAATATATAGACAAGTGTTAGCATATTTGAATAAATAGATAAGGGTTTGTTAGATTGTTAGTGAGTCTAGATAAGGCTAGCAACAGCCTGAGCACCCCCTTGGTTCATACAAGGAGAGTCATAGTCTGTAATCAGGGTCATCAACGGAAAAGAGATTCTCCCTAGTCCTAGTGGGCGTACTTCCTTTGGTCACTGTGTTGGCGATCAGCCCAGCCCCGGTGATATTATCACTACTCCAACAATTATATCCCCTAGCCTGTTTCACAACAGTTTATTTCTACAAAATAATTAGCATACCACCTAATTGATTTGCTATAGGGATGTACCTTAAAACAACGTTTTAGATAGGTGCTTTGGTTAATCCATGATTCACTTGATCCCCACCAAATTATCCTAACAATCTCACCAAGGTTATTGTTCCCGTAAATCTTATGAAGTATAATCAGCATTCAGCAACCCATGGTACCAATAATCTAAAAGGAATTTACTGGGGACAATAAAGAACAAGTTCTGTTATTACATGCAAAACCTTACTTTTGTTTTTGATATCGAAAATGCAAACTCCATCTTGTTAAACATAGCTGGTCCCTCCCATGCCCGGGTAAAAGAGGGTTGTAAAAAGTTTTTGTTATTTATGATCCAGATAAGTTTTGTTACTATCCAGAGGCCTCAACAAGTTGATTAAGGAAATCCATGAGTTGTGATCCTAAAAGAAATGATAGAACCGACATGAGGAACAGCAACAAACCTGTGTTCCGTTTGTTGGTAACTTGTCCTGTTCTGCACCTAAAAGTACAACAAACCAATTAAGTTTCCTTAAACATAACACTACAAAGACAGACCCAGTGCTAGAAGCTCCCACGCGAGTGAGGTCTTGGGAAGGATTACACGAGGCCAGTCTTGCCCCTGCAATGTGCAATGCAGAGAGACAGCGTCGACCCCAGGACCTCTATAGCACAAACGGGATGACTTCACCACTGTGCCAGGCCTGTCCTTCCTTAAACACAACACTACATATCAATTAATAACTGAAGTTCTTTTTTTAGCAACGTATAACACAAGAGTGTTTTCTGTGTTATAAGGTTCTTTATAACTGAACTATACCTGCTTGCTCAAAGCGAATGTGACCGGGACGAACGATAACAGGAACAATATCCTCTGATGAATCAGATTCTTTCGCATCTGTTCTATGGTCTGAAAATGGGACCTGAGATTTATTTTGATTGCCTGGTGGGCAAGAAAAGCCATTCTGATTGCCTGGTGGCAAAGAAAAGCCATCTAGATTGCATGATGGTGGACAGTCTGCAGTTGTTTGAGACTCCTTTTGGATAATCTGTAGAAATATTCATTATAGATTAATATATAAACAACATAGATCATCTTAGTTAACACAAAGAAAGAAGGAAATCCATAACAATTTGATATCTTTTGATGACCACCTAGTACAGCCTAAGTGCCTTTTCCATACCGGGTCAGGCACCCAGAAAATTGATCTAAACAAACTCCAAGCAAACAACTCTATCCTATCTTTAGTCTAGATCAGATCAACGGACTGATATGTTAATATCTGATTGGCGTCCTCCAGCTGTCGTTATCACCCACACCGTAACACTGCATCGCCCCTCCAAGACAGCGTCTTCCTTGTTATCGATGTAGCTGTTGACATGGTGATTGTCTTGGGTAATATGCAACTTAGATCCAATGCTGCTCAAGGCGCGTGCAGACAGCTGGGGCAGAGGCCGAGCTGGCGGGGATGCAGCTCGGGCAGACGCGGCAAGGACCGCTCAAGAGGGAGCGGCCGCAGTTGCGGCGGTGGCGAGTCAGCCGCCGAGCTTGTTGGGGCCCGCGTCGAGGTCAAGACCGCTCGGGATAACGCAGTTCAGGCGTCCGCGGATGCGGCAGCAAACGCCGAAGAGGCTCGGGTGGCATGAGACGACGTGGTGGCAACGTAGAACCAGATCACGGGTAAACGCCCTTTACTTCCCGTCCCTCCCCTTTTAGTCATGTGTCGCCCTTTCCTTCCCGTCCTTCCCCTTTTAGTCATGAGGCACCAGATCGGAAGACCAGGTCCAGACCCGGAATGATGAAACCAGGAAGCTTCGCGACCAGCTCTCTGTCGCCCATCGCAACCAGCTCTATGCCGCCCAGAGGGAGGCGGAAGAGATTCAGGACGTAGAGGCAACGGCCTACGATCTGGTGCCAGGGCCGATGACGGCGACCACCTCCACGGGTGAGGTCTCCGTGGAGACTAGGCTCCAAGAGATCCCTTAAGAGTTCGGGGCGCTTCAGATGGAGCTTGAAGGGCTCCGAGCTGTCGGGCGCTCCGTGTGCTGCTCGGTGTTCAGAGATTGGTACGCAGCGCCGCTCAGCGCCCAGCTGGCAGAGGTTCTAAGCCAGGTGGCACCTAGGTTATCGGCCACCGGGGCTGTCGGGGCCATCTACGGAGCCCGGATCACCCTGGCCGTCGTGGTTTCCCACTACGACAGCATCGATCTCCAGGCCGTCGGAGAAGGCTTCGCGGCCAGCCACTCGGACGAGGATGATGGGGTTGAGCCTACTGCGTCCTCTTTGGCCACGCTCGTCCCAGCTGAGTCCATCCATGCGATGGTGGAGCGAGATGAAGCCCGCCGGGTTCCCACGGTGAAGAACTTTTTGTCTTTTCTTTTAGCTGTAATGAAGCTAAGCCTTCAAAGGCTTTTATAAGTAAAAAAAGTTTTGTTATGATCTATTTTTTGTTTCATCCTTGTGCCCTCACCAGAACCATAGCTTCTAGAACATTTTTGCTCCTAGCCGTAGGTTGCAAGGCACAACGGGAGTACTTTAGAAGGAGGTGTTTGGAAAACGAGAACTTTAAACCCTGTGGTTGAGCTCGTGACGAGTGGTTAGCCCACGAGCATCGCAGGGCAGTTGGCTCGTTCATTCCGACGTGTAGTGCTTTACGCAAGGTCGGGCCCTAACCGTAGAGGTCGGGGTTGAGGCCCTGTCCGAGCTCGAGCTCGAGGTTGGTTTACTTTTATTATAAAGTAAACAAATCAGAACAAAAAAAAAGAAAAGAGAGCGGCTTCACTTCTTTTCTTTGGTAGTATCCTGGGCTTTACATTATATGCGCGAAGCTCGGTGCTTTCATGCATAAAAGATGCCTAGGTACTCTATGCTTCGCGTGCCGGACCACCCTCGTATCCTCCACGGGTCTGGAGGCACTTCAGGTGGAAGCCAGGTTGAAGTTGGGCGCAACTTTCCCCACCGTTTGGTGGAGCTAGCCAAGCTCCGTCGTTGCTATCGCCACCGAGGCTTGCTCGCAACTGCTTCGCTCGCATAGCAGGACTTGTTGAAACTTTGCTTCCACGGTGAGAATCCCCTTGCGGCCAGGCATCTTCAGCTTGAGGTAGGCGTAGTTTGGGATGGTCATCCACTTTGCATAGCTCGATCACCCCAATATGGCGTTTGGCGTGATAGGAGCTGTTGAAGTCGGGGACCTCAAACGTGAGTGTCTTCGTGCGGAAGTTGGTTTCGTGTGGAAGTTGGTTTCATCCCCGAACGTGAAGGGGAGGTCGATCTTCCCGAGTGGCATTGCGATCATGTTGTGAAAGGCGCCTGGGTCAAACAAAGGCAGGAGCGTGATACCCCCATCGCATCAAGGGTCCCAATGTATAGCATGTTGAGGCTGCTCCCATCGTCCATCACCACCTTGGACAGGCACTTCTAACACACGATTGGGTCCACAACCAGGGGGAATCGCCCAGGCTACGAGATGATCCAACCGGTCAAATATGACTACCATCTCTGACCATCGAAGGACGGTTGGCGCAGTAATGTTGACCTCCGTGGTCATTACCTTCTGCTTACGATGACTCTCTTAAGCTTGATTGCCCTTGAGTATCATGAGACACCCTTCGACGCGGGGAAGGCCGGCTCATCAAGCTCGGGGGTCGAGTTGGCGGGCTTCTTGCCCTTGTCGCCTGAAGCACTTGGCTCTTTGCCGAGGAAACACCTCAAGCAGGTGTAGTCCTTCAGGGCGTGCTTGACCGGGTTGGCGTGGTTGCTGCACGGCTTCCTGAGGAGCTTGTTGAAGTAGTCGGTCGGCGAACCGACCGACATCTTGCCTTCGCAGCGCTCGATGGTCGCGACTAGATCCGAGCCGCTCCCAGCTTGAAGGTGGCGCTTGTGGCCCTCGAACTTCTTCTTGTCATTGTGGCGAGGTGTCGCGCTCTTTCCTGCGTCAGATGCCTTTTGCTTTCCTTTGTCCAAGATGGCCCTGGACGCCTCCTCGCCGGAGGCATGGTGGCGACGTCAAGCGGTTCCAGGCACTACTTGGCTTTACGCAACCAAGCTTGTGCACCAGGGACTCACAGGTGGTCCCGAAGAAGAATGTTGAGACGATGTCAGCATCGACGACGTTGGGGAGCTCGTTGCACCTCTTGGATAAGCGTCGGATGTAGTCGTGCATCGTCTCGCCCGACCTCTATCGGCATCCTTTGAGATCCCACGAGTTACCAGGGCGAACGTACATGCCCTGGAAGTTGGCGATGAACGTGTCCCGAAGCTCGGCACTGCTCCGAATGCTGTCGATCGAAAGGTACTCCAGCCAGGCTCGAGCGGAGTCGGCTACATAGATGGGGAGGTATTGGAAGATGAACAAATCATTATTGGCCATGCCGCCTTTGCACGCCAGGTGGTAGTCCTCCACCCACACTGGGGTTTGTCTCGCCATCGTACCTCCCGATGTTGGTCGAGACCCGGAAGCGAGCCGGGAAGGCGACGTTACGTATCCACCTCCCAAAATCCTTGGGCTCGAGAGAATCGGGGTTTGGGCTCCGATCCTCATCGCCGTCGTAGCGACCGCCACGGCAGGGTCAACGTTGTCGGGGCTCGGATCTTGAGTCCACGATGCTTCCACAGGTTCAACAGAGATCGGACAGCCCCACGCGCTCGTGGACCAAGTTGCGCGAGGGGGTCAACGATCCAACTTTCTCGGCCCGATCAACCGACTCGTGACGCTCTTGACGTGTACTCAACTCCTGTCGGGGGCTAATGAATCTTGTTGCCGAGCTAGGGAGCTCTCAGCTGTTGAGCGGCAGCCCTGTCTAGCAGGGTCCGAAGGTTCTGGTACGTGCACCGGGCTTCGGGGTCAGGCTCAGGCACGTCACGCAGTATCGCTCCCGCAGCAACCACGTTCTTGCTCTCCCGCTCGAAGTGCGAGGTGCCATCGACATCGTTGGTGATGTCGGTTTGGACTTCGCTCGCGCGAAAGCGCGCCATGCCCGTCTGGGGCAAGGACCCAACTTTGTTGAAAGTGCGGCCGCATCAGCGTCCAAGTTGAGCTCGATCAGCCTCGAGGGTGATGTGTCGTGCTTCGAGCTGGTCGACCAGCTCGCAGCGTCGCCTTCTACTGCTCGGGGCTAAGTTGTGGCAAAGTGTTGGCAGGCGTGCCAACGTTGGGGCAATCACTAGCTTCGACGACGTGGCACTCGCAAGAAGGATGCTCGCTCCCCCCGATGCCATCGTCGGAGCTGGAGCTGGAAACGGTGTCATCATCCAGGACGTGGAGGGGCGGTGACGCGTAGTCAACCATCCCTACACAGGACAGCGCCGAAACACAGTTGGCAATGTCTGTGTCGACATCATCGGTTGTCCTGCCTGTCGAAGATTGGACGATGGGTCTCCCATTGGAGACCCGAAGGGTGCCAATGTCGCTGGCGAAGAAGTCCGGACTCCTGAAACGGAGAGCCTGGTGCTGGGGAAGATGGAGTTGGCTTCAAGCTCACCGCCACATGTAGCAGTGAACTTGAAGTCGCCGAGGCAGACCTTCGTGTCAGGCACGAAGGCTAAACGTGGTGAAGTCATCGAAGAATCGAAGAAGCAAAGTGGAATGCACGGCAGTCACCTATCTGGTGCGCCAACTGTCGGTGTTCGTACTACCGACTAGTATCGATTTCGTCGTGCGTTCATCCTCGAGGTGGCCTAGCTACGCAGACACATGGGTTTATATTGGTTTGGGCAAATGCCCTACTTCCAGTGCCCGTCAGTGCCCGTCTCTTGCTCTTTGTTGATTGAAAGAGGGAAATAGTGTTACAAGGGACGTGAACGATCGATGTTCGCGTGCTACATCGCGTGTGCGTAAGTCGTACGTGGGTGGCCTTCAAGCTCTTTTTATAGGCAGTCCAACGCCTGCTTTGTCTACTCGCCCTATCTACCCCCAGTCTCCTCATAAATGGGGTGCGAGTTACAAGGGTTCGATTCTTATCTCTAAGGTGTAGCCTCTGACCCGCCTATGAGCGAGGTCGGGTTACGAAAGTCGCTGTTGTACCTGCTCCAGTCTTGTCGCTTGCCAGCGTAATATTGCAGCGCACACCCACCATTACGACGGATGGGATGGGGCATGAAAAGTGTCAGCATGGCTTGCAGCCTCTGCCAGGAGAACGCTTGAGTGTGGTTGTCCTATCGGTAGTCAAGGATATGCTCCACTCACGTCGTATTGAATGTCGCTACCAACCCCGCTATCAAACTCGGGCTCAAGTGGCTTTGATGCCGAGATCGGCGACTGGGGTCCGGATGTTGGGTGTCGTACGAGCTGGTAGTCGGATACGACCACGTGCCGCATCCTATCAGAGCTCAGTCATCGATCCATGCTTTTTGGTAGTCGGGGTACGAAACCTCGTCAAGTGGAGGTTCTCATAGAGAGGAAGTCGAACACAATGGCAGTGGCATGTGCTTGCGAGCAGAGGATTTCTACGAGCCATGACATCTGAGTGTATACAGGCAAGGCGATCGGTGCTCCACTCGAGCATGGCGAGCGCGAGGGAGCCACGGACGCTCAAATGGTACATAGGCAGCATGATGGGGGGCGCAGATGGCGCCGAGGGAGCTGAAGAGGCAGCGTGAAGTAGGGCTTCCTTGTTGCCGCGCGACGGAAGATCGGGCAATCCACCATGAAGAATGTGATTGGCAACTACAACACGTTGAGGAGCGCGAGGTGCAAGGACGCAACGGGGTTGTTCCTGTGCAGCGCTGTGGCGGACGCGAGCAAGAGGATGAGGATGCCTTGAGGAGATGGAGGAGGATGACATGTGCGAGCGTAGCGGCTGACAAGGTCGGGGGATCGGAGATGGGAATTGAAGGAGCGAGGAGTTGGCTTCTCACCCTCTCTCCTCTTGGCTTCTCCAGCTGCGCAAGACGATGATCATGATCATCGAGGCGTTAGTTTATGGCAGCCATCTGTGCTAAGATGCAATCCAGATTTTGGAAATTGATGAGAGCCTCAGGATCTTGTTCAGAGGTGACCATGTGGGCAATCTGTTGTGCTTGTTTCTAGTACCAAATCGTTATGGATTTCCTTCTTTTGATAATTCCTAATGCAAGCTGCATACTTATAGATAATAAGCGTCTTATCTCTTCTAACAAATCAAATCTTATCTCTAACAAACTAAATCTTATCTAACAAATCAATCTTATCTTTATTCGACTAACTAACAACTTGATCCACATTAGTGTTCACGCGCTACAAATCTACAATAATCACGTGAATAGTGCTGGCCCACACCATGACACTCTGACACCCAATATTTTTGTCCCCTCCAACAAACAGCTCGCTCGTGAGCTAAATCTTTGGAATTTGTTGTAGAGGATGTTTCTGGGCAGATCGTGCGAGCACGGCACGAATCCAATGCCACTCGAGGCACATGCAAAGAGCTAGGGTGAGGCGGCTCCGGATGTGGTGGTTCCTGTTGAGAGGAAGACGAACACACCAGCAGTGGCACACGCTTGTGAGCAGAGGACCCTAATGGGCATCGACGTCTGAGTGGATACGAGTGAGGCTCGAATGTGGCAGTTGGCGCACCACTCGAGCACGCGAGCGCGAGGGAGCTGGGGACGCTCAAGCAGGCGGGCCACGTGTTGGTATCCGTAGGTGACACCGAAGGAGCTGGAGAGGGGCAGCGTGGACCAGGGCCCCTCACTGCTGCGTGGCAGACAGATCAGGCGATCCACCGAAAGCTACAGCGACAACAACAGCTCGAGGTCGAGCTGTCTTGGAGGGGCGGTGCAGTGTTGTGGTGTCTGCTGGAAACTGGGTGCACCTTGCCACCGGTTCTCACAAAATGTCATCATGCTTCATGTGATTTCTTCCTCTAAAGCAATTATAATCTACCCCATAATCTCTAAAACAAAACTAATAAGGCCTATTCACTGCAGGCACAAAACTCAAACATATTGTCTCCTCGCAAATGCAGTAGGATACGTACGCAACAGTAAAGAGCCAATTGGGTAACAAGCGATGGTGGGCAAGTCTCCCCAATGAGGAATATTGGTGAACAAAGAAAGTGCTACAGAGGTAAGTGTGGTAAAGGAAGTTATGTTTTGAAGCTTACTTTCATGTATGCCTTAAAAAGTAAGTGCATTGTAGGAAATTATGTTGAAAGAATCCATGGGGGAATCGTGAGTTGAAGGAACTAGCTTCAAATAGTTTTTCGTAAATCTATCTGATCTCGTCAGATGCCAATGTTACAGAAATTCACATAGTGAGGGATTACCATAAAAAACAGAAAGAAAATAAAAAATTATTTATTATGATGATAATACCTTTTCAAAATGTGATTTGGCTTCCTGCCTGAGTCGCCTTTTGAGTTTCTTGCGACGAGCACTTCGACTCTCCAGCTGGCGGGACAAAAGTTCAAGCAAAGAAAGACATACGTGTTAGCTAAAATTAAAATATTTAGACATAATAATAATAATGTTGATTATCTTATCAAAATGAAGAACTAGAAGACCCGAGTGAGGAACAATGTTAAATCATATCAAAGCTAGAAGCATAACTCACATCCCAGAAATTACAACACTGGAACCAGTGCATAGGGTTGTGCACCTGGTACAAACATATGGTCTCACAGTGCAGGCATAATCTAGATAGAACTATGGCAGAAGGAATTTAACAGTACACAAAATAAAGCATGTCACGGATCAAGAAAAATACTATAGGATGTTGATCATACAAGCATACAGACTAATGGCCGGAGACATTTAAGCATGTAATAGGTACTAATTCAGCTATAAATCCCATAATCTATTGACGGCA
The DNA here is from genome assembly GCA_036927565.1 of Tuctoria greenei. NCBI lineage: Eukaryota > Viridiplantae > Streptophyta > Magnoliopsida > Poales > Poaceae > Tuctoria > Tuctoria greenei. The sequence goes on along the minus strand of JAYESD010000012.1, from coordinate 5,072,987 downwards.
ATACATGACTACCAACTTCACCAGCAACTGCCATTATGCATCATGGTTGCTTCCTTATAATTTAGTACGGCACTATTTTTTATACATTGGATTATTGGCAAACTCTGATCCAAGATGCACAGAAAATTCCCATATATATGTTAGAATATTATGTCATTATTGTCATTATAGAGCACTATTGCTGTCATTAGAGGCCTCATCGATCCTGTGATCAAGGGCCATTAGTGTTGTCATTAGAGGCTCATCGATCCTGTGATCAAGGGCCATTAGCGCTGTCATTAGAGGAAGCGCCTTGGGGTGCAAGGTTGCTGTCCTGTATTTATGTAGCCCCTCCTCCACCATTTGAATCATTCCACTCTTTGGAAATACACTTTCTATCAGTTTAAACAGTACTAATTAAAAAAATTAAGGTGACATGAGACTTTTTCTAATAGTGATGTGCAGTCTTCAGTAAGGCAGTGCAGCCCTTCAGCCGGGAAGGGGGGAGGAGGGGTGCAAATCCGTGAGCAGCGGATCGATGGGGAGGCGGGCGGATCTGCCTGGGGTCGATTGGCTGCGTCGGGAGGGGGAGGGGGGAGGCGAGCGTAGCGAAGGAGGCGGCTGAGCAGAGTGGCGGCAGGGCCAAGCCTGGGACCGATGAATGACTCGGGCGGGGGGCATCATATATATATTAAAAATGGTAAAAATGCCTAGACACGCCTAGGCTATAGGTGGTGGATCACCGCCTACCTAGCGCCTTGCTGAACCCTGGTGACGTGAGACTGTTATTGTACCAATTTTTCAGAATACATTTTCTTTACTTTCTTTTAGAACATTCAATATGTGCAAAACTCTTTTAACAAGGAAAAAAATGGAACCTAAGTGTCAGATTTAATGTCAGCTTCTGTCCTGGTAAAGAAAATGAACAGAAAACAGGTGTCAGCAATTCTTGGCAAGGTGGTAGATACCAAAACTCCAAAAGGACCAGCACAACTGCCAAAATAACATTTCAATATTTTGAATGTATGTTATGCTTTCTACTATTTTAAAGGTGTACATTCCCAAACAAAAACAACAAACCCGTTGTCACAAGCATGTTCGGGTAGGCTAGATATGAAACCCAACAGGAATGCATGGAACCAAAAGAAAAAATGAGAGAAGAGTAAACAAAATACGAGTAAACTAAGACTACAGCACATGAATCGTTGATTTCCGTGCAGTCCTATCAAGAGTCAAATCTCTAGGTACATTCCAATCCCTCAAGTCCCGTTTTACCACCTCCTCACATGTTAACCTTGATCTCCCTCCGCCCCTCCTAATATGTCCCCTACCCTTTAGTATCCTACTATTAACTGGTGCTTCTAGATGTATCAGCTGGATATGTACAAACCACCTTAGTCAGTATTGGACTAGCTCTGTACCCCGTACCGTATCACGTATTACCGCGTTCCTAATTCAGTCTTGTGTAGCCGCACAACATCCTTAGTAGCACGCACATCTCTACAACGCACATTGGTTTGACATGTTATCTTTTTGTTGGTCAGCAGACCGCCTCATCTCTACTATCACGTGCGCGAACACTCGCCAGTCACCACAACATTATAATACATATCTTTGATAAGAGTAATGTATTTTGTTAGGACTTTATGTTTCTGTAGCATCCACCATATTTAGTATCTTTTCATATGTCTTCTCCAAATCAACGAAAATCATATGTAGGTCCTTTTGCTCCCTATATTTTCCATAAGCTGACAAAGCAAGAAAATCACTTTCGTAGTGGATCTCCCAAACATAAAATAAAATTGGTTTTTAATAACATTTGTCACTCTTCTTAAGCAATTATCAATCTCTCTCTACCAAAGTTTCATAGTATGGTTGATAAGTTTAATTCTTTTCTAACTAGTACGACTTTGAATATCTCCTTTGTTCTTAAAGATAGTATGCCTCCTTATTAGTACACGCACACACATTTGAAATAAAAAAATGTATCCATATATGAGGCCAAACCGGTCTAACCAAGCCTAGAAAATAAATCAAAAGAATACAAATACAAAACTTTTCAATTTAAGTAACAAATAAAAGATAGTAAAGGTTTATTACGGTACAATCTTTTGCAATGATAAAAATAGATTAGCTCTAGGCATCACAGTGGATATTAGAAAATTACATCAGAAAGGATGTTTGTCAATTAAAAATAGCAGAGTATATGAAAAATATTTCCAAACAAAACCATGAATATAATACCCAATCAGTAATTTTATTGAATATATTATTCATACATTGAAAAGCACTTGAAATATCAAAGTGACAGTATTGTGACTTATGCAAACCTTTTTATCACTTTGAGCATCACAGTTCGCCGCCTTAGTCCCATAATTCAACTCAGTTTGATGGTTCCTGGCAAAGTTCCCAATATGACATTTCTATAGAAACGTAACTGGACAAACAAGGACTCATACAGGAAGTAAAACATTGTGATGCCTGTAACATCCCTAAATTAACAGTTACAATACCTCAATAATTCTAGAACTTCCATTAGTTTCTAGAATTTAAATAGTATCACTAAACATTAAACAACATACAAAATAATACTTTAGTGATTTAATAAATTTGGATATACAAACGGATATTCCTTAATGTATGCTCTTTGTTGATGATGTAGTGTTGGTAGATGAAACTAGGGATGGTGTTGATAAAAAATTGGAGCTATAGAGGCAGACCTGAGAGTCCAAGGGTTTAGACTTAGTAGAATCGAGCAAGTATATGAGATGCGACTTTAATGATGTCAGGTGCGACGAAGGAAATATTAGTCTACAAAGACAAGTAGTACCTAGGAGGGACACATTTCGATATTTAAGATTATTGTTACAAAGCAATAGTGATATTGAAAAAGATGTTTGCCATAAGATCAAGATCGGGTGGATGAAGTGGCGGCAAGCATCTAAAATCTTATGTGATAAGAAGGTCTTACAAAAACTGAAACGATGTTGTATGGAGCAGGATGTTGGTTAAATAAAAAACAACATGTCCAACAAATGAGTGTTGCAGAAATGCGCATGCTACGGTAGATGTGCAGTCACACAAGAAAAGATAAAATTAAGAACGAGGTGATAAGTGATACTATAGGGGTGGCACCGATGGAGAAGCTAGTTCAATATCGACTACGGTGGTTTGGCTATATTCAGCGAAGACCTCCATAAGCACCGATTAACAATGGGATTATAAAGAGTAGAGAAAATTTTAGGAGAGGTAGAGGTAGACGTTGACCATGGTTGACATGGCAGGAAGCGGTGAAGCGAGACTTAAAGAAATGGCACATACCTAGAGATTTGACTCATGATAGTACTGCATGAAAATTAGCAATTCATGTACCAGAATCTTAGTTTATTCATATTTTGTTACTCTTATCTTCTTTCTTATTATTTCATTTCCAAAATAAATAAAATTCAGAATCTTATTTTATTTGTATTTTTTTTACTCTCATCTTATTTTCTATTACTTTTCTTAAAAAATTGTTGAGTTTCATTTCTAGGCGACCTCAACTTGCCTGGGACAAAAGCTTGATTGTTGTTGTTGTTGATTTTATAAATTTCTTAAGATGTAGATCCCAAATTTTCTGGAGTTCTGATTTCTGAAAGAAATATTACTTATTAGTGCTCACTTATTTCATATCAGTTCTGAAATCTTTATTGCTTGAAAATGTCAAATGTTCAGGAACATTAATGGTAACAAGAACCATATAGCTTTAATGCGACCAAAACCAAGAACTATACCTTCTAAATCATTACTATCAGATTAAAATAATACACTGACGAGTTAAAAAAAAAGGAAACAAAAATATGTGGAGAGGTCTTAAATTCACAAGCTGCTGGGTAATTTGAATTTTTTGAATAGAATTATCAAAACTACATCCAACCTACAAATAGTATAATGCTAGAGAGTTTAGTGACGAACAGTTACAATCTGTGAATTTAAATTAGTAAAGTGAAACTATATAACCCATTATAGATCCAGCTATAATTAATACGGCCAACCACGGAACCACCACATTTTTTACGCTTCACAGGCCATACAACACTATCTGTGATTTGATTTGCCCCTTGTACCATGTGACCCTGTTATATGCCGAAGACTATGCCATGAGAAATGACTTGTAAGGGGGTATAAGGATTTTTCAAATATTGATATATGCAAACTTTACTTATTTTTATGCCTTAGGATAAATGTCCTAGCAACTGCTGTGAATCTGGACCGGGGGCACACCTCCTGGTGCGCCTAGGGCTGCGCAGGGGACAGGAGAGGAGGAGTGAAGCTTGACTGTTGGTGGAAAAGAAGAGATGTCATGGCGGCTAGGATTAGGGTTCGTAGCCACGGTAACCCAAGGAGAAGAACGACCCAATGGGGCAATTCTTATTTTCCTGGATGGAGCTTACATGAGGGAGGGGGCTGCTTATATAGGGGGAGGACCCCCCTGGCCGCACGCCACTAGATCGGTTGGGGACATCCCCAAACCGATCAGGACTCCTTTCTAATCTATATCTCCTGATTTATTCTATCGCCTTTTATCTAAACTCAACTCAATCTAATACTTCCTAATTTAACTCAACACAATCGCTAACTTCTTTATTCTTTAAACTTCCCTTAATTTAATTGATCTTCTAGAAGACTTCACCCTTCCTGGTGCGGCTGGGTTGCTGCCATTGTTTTCAAGTCGTTCGACGAATCGCGATTAGTCGTCCATATCGGTCACTGAAGATCGATCAAGGGGCAACAACTCGATATGGGTGACTAGGAAACTAGTTGTTCGACTAATCGGATGATCTGAGCGACTAATCGGGCGATTAGGCGATCTGACAATCAAGACGACTAGCTCAAAGTGTTGCTGTTTTCGAATATGTTAGAATTTGTTGCTGTTTTTTTTTTGGAAACTGTTACAAACATGGAATCTTTTGCTCTTTAGAATAATTTGAAAAACTGTTGCAGGATACAAAAATCTGAACTCTGATGTTATCTGAAACTGAAATAGTGAAATATAAAGTTATTTGAATTCTCAAGTTCTATTCTGAAATAGTAAACTGTTGTAGTTTTTGAATTAATTTGCTTCTGAATTTTGTTTGCTAATAGCTATGCTAAAGGTATGTGTGCTATACTCCTAATATTTAATTATATATGTTGATATATATAGAGTCGACTAGATATTACCATAAAATATGGTCAGGGCGACTAGAGGACCGACTAGGGTCGATTAGTTGCCCTAGTCGACCTAGTCGGTGGGTAGGCGACTAGGGTCGACTAGGCGCTTGAAAACATTGGTTGCTGCAGCCTGGTTGTGGGCATCGTGGGCCCCACGTCGGCCATATTGTCGGCCCACAAACACATCCACAACAGCAACGTATTCAGGCAATAACGCATTTGATTTGCCCCTCCTACCATGTGTCCTTGGTATATGCTGAAGGCAAGACAATGATGTGAGCAATGATTTATAAGGGGGTATAAGGATTTTTCAAATATTGATTTGTGCAAACTTATTTTTATTCCTTAAGATTAATTTCCTAGCGTTGTTATATGATAACAGTGACCTATGACCTATTGGTAGCTAACACCAACACCCTCTTTAGGAAGAGGTTATGGGGCTGTTTGGTTTGCGGCCACAGCTCGCCACGGCGGTCAACGCCTCAGCTGCGGCAGGCTTGGCTTCTGTTTGCTTTCCTACCGCTCGTTGGGCTGCCACACATCCTGCCACAATTGTGTAGTGCATTTTCTTTGCCTAAGCATGTCGCACCTGTGGCAGCCGAATCGGCCGCCGCTGCTTAGGCGCCACCACAAACGTGGCGTGGCGAATGTAGGCCGCAAACCAAACAGTCCCTATCTCACCTTGTAGCGCTTACTAGTACCCAAGACTATAGCCAGATGGACTTTGTCCTCAATAAAAGGGATAGGGGTGTGTTTAGATTGTAAGGTGATATCTGGGGAGTGATATCTGCGGCGGAGGCAGCGCACAAGGAGAGGTCGAGCAATGGACGCAGCGCACAGGGAGAGGACGGACGACGAAGGCGGCGCACGGGAAGAGGTAGAGGGCGGCAACGGATGGCAACAGAGGCGGAGGCAGCGGCACACAGGAGGTGGCGGAGGCGACGGCGCACAGGAAGGGGCGAAGGTGGCGGCGTCGAATTGAGGCATGGGTGGAGGCGTTGGGTTGGGCGAGTTGTTGGGTTCAGTTGGGCACCAATCTATCTAAGGCCCTGTTTGGAACCTCTAAAGCTAATAGTTAGCTACTAAAAATTAGCTATAGAGGTTCCAAACAGTCCAGCTAACAACACAACTAATTATTAGCTAACTCCCCAACTAACAATAATCTCATTAGCTGCTCCAACCCAGCTAATTTCAGCTAATTATTGGCTAAAGTCCATTTTACCCTTGCCCTCTCTCATCCCTCCCTCTCCTTGAGGGGTACTACAGTCAATTAGTATATAGAAACAAAATTAGCTCTAGAGGTTCCAAACAGGCACCAACTAATAATTAGCTAGCTAATAATTAGTTGGTACAAGCCAACTAATAGATTATTAGCTAGCTAACAATTAGCCCTAGAGGTTCCAAACAGGGCCTAAACCGTCGGATGAGATTTGACAGTTCTCTCTTCGTATTTCATATTAGGTTATAAAAACAAACTCCCTCCTTTACCCTAACCCTGGTATCTTTCTTCCCAACCCCTCTCCTTTACCCTAGCCTGACAGCAACAGCGGCGGCTACCCGACGGCGCTTGCTCGACAATGGTGGCAGTGGTGGCCCGATGTTGGCGGCGGCAGCCGCCCGACGGCGTTGGCACGAGGGTGGCGACAGCGACAACCGGCAATATGAAATTAGTCCTTTGAAGTCTTGATCGGATGACTAATCGTCCAGACCGATCGACTAATCAGACGACCAGAAATCTAATCGCCCTGATCGTGTCACTACAACTGATAAAGACGAGTAATCGCGAACAATCGCAATTAGTCATCCGACTTGAAAACACTGTTTATATGAAAGACTAGGGATAAAGGAGGGCAAAAAAGACGTATACAAGATGGCAAAAATTCATGAGGAAGGTAAAGGATCTCAATCAAGTTAAATGCATCAGCGATGAGGCAAATCGAATTCTAGTAAAGGATAAAGAAATTAAGAATAGATGGTAGGACTACTTCAATGGATTATTTAATAACGAGAATGGGAGCATTATGCTCGAGTTGGATGACTCCTTTGATGACATCCACAGGTAGTTCGTGAAGAGGATATAAGAGTCTGAGGTTAAGGAGGACTTAAAAAGGATGAAACTGGGAAAGACCCTCGACCCTGACGATGTCCCTATTGAGGTGTGGAGGATGAAACGGGGAAAGACCCTCAACCCTGATGACGTCCCTATTGAGGTGTGGAGATTTCTTAAGGACATTGTACTAGTATGACTCACTAAACTATTCATTCGCATTTAAAGTCAATTAAGATGTTGAAGAGTGGAGCAAAAGTATATTAGTACCTATATTCAAAAATAAAGGAGATATTCAAAGTTGTACTAATTAACGAGAAATTAAGCTTATGAGTCATACTATGAAGCTTTAGAAGAGGATGATTGAACACCGCTTGAGTAGAGTGACCAATATTACTAAAAAACAGTTTGGTTTTATGCCTGGGAGGTCCACTATGGAGGCGATTTTCTTGCTCCGTCAACTTATGGAGGGATAAAGAGACCAGAAGAAAGACATACATGGGGTGTTCATTGACTTGAAAAAGATATATGACAAGATACCAAGGCCGATCATGTGGTAGGCTCTAGAGAAACATAAAGTCCCAAAAAAATACATTACACTTATCAAGGATATATACGATAATGTGGTGACAAGCGTGCAAGTAAGTGATAGTGAGACTGATACTTTTCCTATCACGATAGGACTGCATAAAGGATCAGCCTTGAGCCCATACATCTTTTTCCTTAGTGATGGATGAGGTGATACAAGGGGATATCCCTTGGTGGATGCTCTTTGCTGATGATGTAGTGTTGGTAGATGATGGATGGTGTTGATAAAAAATTGGAGCTATGGAGGCAAACCTTAGAGTCCAAGGGGTTTAGGTTAGTAGGACCAAGACTAAGTATATGAGGTGTGACTTTAGTGGTGTTGGGTGCAAAGAGGGAAATGTTACTCTACGAGAACAATAGTACCTAAGAGGGACTCATTTCGATACTTAGGATCAACGTTACAAAGCAATGGTGATATTAACGAGAATGTTCGCCACAAGATCAAGGTTGGGTGGATGAACTGATGGTAAGCATCTAGAATCTGATAAGAATGTCCCACAAGAGCTGAAAGATAAGTTCACAAGAGCTGAAAGATAAGTTCTATAGGACGGTGATCAAACCTACAATGCTTTATGGGGTGGAATGTTGACCGACTAAAAGACAACATATCCAACAAATGAGTGTCGCAAGGATGCACATCCTACGGTGGATGTGCAATCATACGAGAATAAATCAAAATAGGAATGGGGTCATAGGTGATAGGGTAGGGTGGCACCAATTGAGAAGCTAATCCAATAGCAACTAAGGTGGTTTGCGCATATCCAGTGGAGACCTACAGAAACACTGGTTAATAGTGGAATTCTAATGGTAGGGAAATATTAGGAGGGGCAGATGTCGACCAAGGTTAACATGACAGGAGACGGTGAAATGAGACTTGAGGGAGTGAAATGTCTCTAAAGATTTGGCTCATGATAGAACTGCATGAAAAATAGCAATTCATGTGCCAAAAACCTAGTTTACTCATATTTTGTTACTCTTATCTTCTTTTCTATTACTTCAGTTTTTTTCAAAAATAAATAAAATTGTTAGGTTTCATATCTAGCCAGCCCCAACGTGCTTGGGACAAAGGTTTAGTTGTTGTTATTGTTTGTTGTTTGTATTTGTTCCAAAATTTTGACCTCTATAACATTGATGCAAACGAGGGTCAGACAGCTCCTTCATTTCTAAAAGCAGGGTCGAATAAGCAAGGTTGAAAAAACAGGGTTAGCTAGTTAGGCTTCAAACTAGGATAAACAGAGCAATTATCTCAAAACAATTATGACTCTGCGTGGATAAACCGATATACCTGACCCATAGAATTATAACACATTGCTGCTGATGCAAATTTGCTTGTCACAGTAAATAGTGATATCAAAAGGATAGAAAAAATATATATTTCTCAGATTGAAGTGACAAAATATGGTTTAAGGTAAAGGGCTTGAGATCATACCTCTCTATTTTTTGCTTTGCCTCCAACACACTGGTAATTTCAACCTGCGGGGTTGCTTTCTTCGTTACAGTATCAATTGATGAAGACATCAAATTTTTAGATCCGCTTTTATCCTTGTATTGGTAAACAGTATCCTCCCTGCTAACACCTACAGCCTTTTCTGGGTTCATTTTTAGCTTCTTTTTCCTGCGATCATGTCGTACTGGTCATTTGATTGCACAAAATCATGTCCTCATCTTACAGAAACACTCGCATAATTAGTAGTTTTGTGGTACTGAAGGCAAACAGGTCAATAATCCTGGTATTTGGTATTGTAAAAATCAGGTAAAGTCCTTGTAAAAAGCAAAGAAAAAAACATCCTACAAATGTGATATTCTGCTGTTTGCACACAATAACAACAAAGCTTTTGTCCCAAACACATTGGGGATTGGGGTAGGCTATATTCTGCCCTTTGCGCAAGGAAAAAAAAATTACATGAACAATAAAGAAGTATACCTTGATATTCTGCTGTTTGCACACAACAACAACAAAGCTTTTGTCCCAAGCACATTGGGGTAGGCTGTATTCTGCCCTTTGCACAAGGGAAAAAATTACATGAACAATAAAGAAGTATACCTTGAGCTCCCAGGTATTCCTGCATCACCATCTTGACATTTCCTCTTCGAACTTGTAGCAATACTTTCTATGTTGCGGCTACTAATTGCATTTTTGTGATGTTGATGACCTTGTTCTTCTTCTTGGTGCTTGTTATCATCCTTTTTGTACTCAATTGCAAGAATTTTGTCATCTGTTGGAAGTGGTTGCTTCTCGACTATCATGG